>OMKK01053709.1:0-14627 GCA_900302305.1 Polymixia japonica
CACAAAGACACTCACACAGACATGCACACACACACACACACACACACACACACTCACCTAACCTTGTCCTCCTCTCCCTCCTGTCCGCAAAAGGTTTCTATGGGATGACTACAGCGTGGAGGTGAGGCTCAACGACTACCTGGACATAGTGTGCCCTCACTACCCGCTGGGCGAAGTGCCGTCCCAGGACGCCGAGCGCTACGTGCTGTACATGGTGGAACGCGAGGACTACGACTCCTGCAAACCCCAGTCTTACGACCAGATGCGCTGGGAGTGCGGGCTCCCCTTCGCTCCCCACGCCCCGGAGAAGTTCTCGGAGAAGTTCCAGCGCTTCACCCCGTTCACTCTGGGCAAGGAGTTCCGTCAAGGAGAAAGCTACTATTATATCTGTGAGTGCATTTATCACCGTGTCCATCAGTTGGTACCTCAAGTTTTCTCTGGAGCCTTTGAAAGGGAACTATACATTTATAACTGATACAAGGGCGTGTGTCTGCTAACCATGTCCGACTGATCTTTGGCAGCACCCCAGACAAACGAGGCCGTCTCTTTGAAGCTTTGCGTTGACATTAGCAGGGTGTGGGCTCAGTTTGCTAGGTTTATGCAATAGTTGTCCTTCTAAAATGCAACTGCTAGAACAACCAGTACTGTGACCCTGACCATAGCTGTAATTAAATAAACGGCAAGACAAGGCACACTACGCCTTTTCAGAGATGGCTCCCTAAGGCTTTGGCCCGTGTCTGTCTCCAAGTCTGTGTGTGTGTGTGTGTGTGTGTGTGGACGTGGATTAAGGGACTGGGGGGAAGGTAAGAGCATTAGTTAGCCTGTAATTAACGCCTGTGCTGTTTCCTCCCTCTTCCCGACAGCCAAACCGTTGCACCACCACGGACAGGAGTGTCTCCGTCTCAGGGTGGACGTCGTAGCTGCTGACGGTGAGTGTTGCCGCCCTGGCGGCCGGAGGGAGAAGCGCGCAGTGGCCGAATTTTCAGCGGCGGTCCTAGGCCGTCACTAAGCCCCCAAGCGGAGTAACTGACGGAGTATCTTGTATCTTTCAGGCTCTCAGGAGGCCAGGGTGGCCAAAGGAGGAGGCGCGAGTGGGGCCGCAGCAGGTGCCGGAGCTGGTGGTGGCGTCCACAACAACTCCAACAGAATGCCTGCAGGTATGTTGACCAATCCACAGTCCCCTCTGATTACTTTCCTTCCTAAAACGAGTCGGGTACATTCAGGGTTGTTGGGTTGGACTTCGGTTTGTCTGCTTCGCTCGGGGGGGGCCAAGAGGCGTAAGTAAGGGAGTAAACTGCGCGTTACTAACATGTCTTCTTGCTCTCCTACCTTCAAGCAGATGACCCAGTGGTAGTCCTGCCGGAGGTCCAGAAGAGCGTGCGGACGAACTCTGCGGCAACGACAAAGTCCCTCTCCATCCTTTCATTGCTCGTCCCAGTTTCATTACTGCTGCTGCTGCACTGAGAGAGACTATGAAAGGACTGCTATTCCCAGACAGATTTTCAGGGACCACAATGAAGACAGTCCGTGGGGACGAAACCACTGACTCAAAAAGAGGGTTCTCCTTGCCCAGTGCTGGCCACAGGGAGAGAGGCTGCTTGAAGCTATATGGATGGACTCACATGCGCTAAGCATGCAGAGCCACTCCATGTTTGAACATTTGAGAGGAAGCATTTGGGCTTAATCTCATTTTTCAAAAGATGACAGTATTTTTTTTTTTTTTTTTCCCTTTGGGGAAAAAAAAAAAACTCTCAAAGCTCTCTTTGATTTTTTCCGTTTTTGGGCTCTCTTCAAAAGACATAAACCTCTTTGGAAAAAAAACTAAAAGGAAATATGAAGAATTTTGAAGAGGACCCTAAACTGGACGATGAACAATCAAGACTAAAAGACACCGTGGATAGACAAATCTGTTTAGTTAACATGCAAATTAATGTCGCTTAAATCAGCATTTAATTAAAAAGAGAAACCCTTACCTTTTGAGCCAAAGATCAGTCATCTCTCTAACTTGTACACTATTCCACCCTTGAGTATTGTGTACTGTTTGATGTATTGTTATCGTAATGGTATTGAGTGGCATTGATGTCAAGTGATTATTTTCTCTATATGTAGCATTGATAAAAAACAGAGGCTGTATTTTTATGACTGCCATTCCTTTGCAGACTCGACCATGTGCTTATACACTGTAGCACTATACTGCACAGTACAGACAGACAAACATACACCTGTACACACACGGAGACACACAGACCGACATCACACACTCAACAGCACGGGGAGACACGCCACATGGAGTCGACAGGTGTTACATGTACATTCTGTGAAGATAATTTATAACGTTTGCAGCTGAGAAGCTTTACTGTATATACCGTATGTTCATAAAAGAATGAAATGTTTACTGTTGGAAATGTGGAGATCTTTTCTCTGTGAATAGAGCTAGTAGTTGCATGAAAGGGAGAATGCGTGTTTTGGTGAGAGTAAGGGAATGCGTGTAACCAGGAGATGAAAGGAAACGTTATTCTGCCAAAAGCGAACACTGACACTGTGTGTAGGAGAGGCTGGACCTCTCTGTTTGTTGGATCTTGCCCCTGTAGTGGTTAAACTGACCGACATTAAGAGCCAGTACCAAAACCTTCTCACTTTAGGACCCATCGCTTTAGTGCTGTGGTGCTTTCCTTTTATGTATCCAACCCCAGTTGCAAACTCGGAAAAACAAGCGCAAAGATGCACGGTTTGCAAAAATTGTAATGGGCAATGTAAAGTCATCGGCGCTGCCTGAATCTTTAATTAATTTAGGTTTAAAGAGAGAGTGTTCTCTTTGTAACCGATTCACAACAGACAAGACACGGCATCAAACCTAGTTGCCAAGCACATCTTTACCTGACAGGCTGGCTTGAACAACAAGACACAACAGTGTATGACCATTGAAGTCATTTTTTGTTATCAAAATTCTTGTTACTTTATTTTGTACATGTTTATGTAAGAAAAGTGTATAATATGTATATATAGAAGAGTATATAAAAAGACCTGTTTGATAAATATGCTAAATGTGAAATTTTCATGTGAAATAAAATGATATTTTTGGAAAACCAGGACAGCTTCCTTTGGATGTCTTCCTTCACGTGCTCTAATAAATAATTCCTTAATTTTTGACTTCATCAATTCCTCAAATCATCTTAGCACTAAGATCACTGTTTTCTGATCATTTGTATGGAGCTAAGGCGGACTTGGCACTAAAAGGCTTTTTCTTTTTATGAGATTTCCAAAGAGTAGCCAACAGCAGAGATAATGGCTCACACACACTAATGTGACAGAAGTTGAATAAAGGGAATCGAGGCCAAAGTGGCCAAAGACAGGAAAGAGCTACGAGAGAGAGAGAGAGAGAGAGACACAGACAGAGAAAGAGAGCCACAGTTACAGAGAGGGCTGTTTATCATTAACAAAAGGCTAACCATTTGGCAGAGGGACTAAATACACAAGTGTGATCCCTCCACTGTCTTTATCTCAACCTTGTGGCTAGCCGCCGCCCTGGTCCTCCTAGCTCCTCTCAGGGTCGTCCTGTGTTGCATGTCAAGCCATTGTTCTCGTCTTCCCTTGTCTCTCCCTTCCCAGAGGACCTTTACAGCCATGACAGTAAAAACAGCTGTAGCACCAAAGACCCAGTGCCACTGCCCGCAAAACACACTGCTCCCCTGTGTTTTCAAAGGGACGGTCGTAAATTAGGGCTGGCAGATAAACCCCTTATGGGCCCGACCCCTGAATAGCGGCTCGTAGAGGGGAGACTGTTCTTTACTCACTTGTTCAGTATCCTGGCTTGAGTAGACAGCAATGAGGAACAAGTGTAAAAGCTTTAGCGTAGTAATAAATTTTAAGGGTAGCTCGGAGAGTACAACAGCAAATACTCAGCCCAGAAAACAAGAACGGTCTGGGGTGCGTGCGTTTAACTGCAGAAATGTATGATTACGTTACATTTGAGCTATTTAGCTGACACTTTTATCCGGTGACCTACAATAACCGTGAGATACATTCATTTTCATCGACCGCCAACATTACAAGCCGGAGCACATTACGAGTACTCCTTAATTATACTGCAAGGTTTGACGTCACAGCACCCAGGACATATTTCACAACGCTAAAACTCAACCCTGTGTATCTCGAACAATAACCCCAATGTGCTTGAAGTTGTAATTATGCACATACAGCAACATTCCCAAGAACAAGTCAAACAGGACATATACCAGTATTTCAGTAGACAGGATTAACAGAATGAGTGCTGAGCCAACGGTGAGAGATTTCATAAATTGGCCACGAGGCCACGAAACGCGGCGAGAGATCATCACATTTCAGAGACCAGCAGAGATGGCTTGGCACAGCCAGCTGGCCCTTCTCCGTGTCTCTGGACTGAGTCAGACCTCCCTATCAGCAGGACACGATGACTGCCCGAAGCCTCCCTGCCCGTGTGTGTTAACCCAATCAGAGAATCCGGGCGTATCTGCGCTACGAGGCCTTGGGGAGGTTACCTAATGGTACTGTAGTTATTTGTAGCTTTTATAACTGTCCATCCTGCCATGAAATGGGAAGCTGGTGTCCCCTAAGTACCGAAAGCAGCTGTCTGCGAGCAGCGAAAGAACAACAGACTGACCCGCCCGTGACCTTTTTAATCTCGTTCAGTTCATCTTTATGCAGTTTCAAAGCACTGCATGCGCAGATTAGATTTGGCCTAATGTTCGTTTAACACGAGTGTACTCCCTTCATTCCCACTTCGGCTTGATCCCTGCTAATGGCTGGTTATAATGGCTTTAATGACAGAGAGCCCAGGTCAGAGAGGGCTGATGGGGAGGAAGCCCGCTATTGGTCACTGTCAGCATAGAAAACACAGTCGGAGCTGTGTTGGAGCTTTGCTCCAATCAGGGCACATCCTGGCCTCCTGCCATTGGCCGGCAGTCAGGGTGTGGTCTCTTCTTCCCGAAAAAAGTCCTGTCACACGCTCTCGCCTGTAGCCTCCACCGGGGTCATCTGTCTTGTTTTTCAGCTCATGCTCTGGTTTCCTGTTCGTATCACTTACTCACTTTCTACTTTTCATTGTCTCTCGTTTTCATTCTTTTTGTTCTCTATCTATCTATCTATCTATCTATCTATCTATCTATCTATCTATCTATCTATCTATCTGTCTGTCTGTCTGTCTGTCTGTCTGTCTGTCTTTCTGGCAGGCTGGCTGTCTATCAAGCACTGTCTTGCTTTTTCTCCATCCATTCCACTCTAACCCTCTCTCTCATTATTGCTCTTCACCCCTTTTGTGTCAACAGATCTGCTATTCCACAACGTCCTCGCTTTTAGAAATCTCTTTTAGTCCTCCCACCCTGCTGCCGGACTCCATCTCTCTTTCTATCCATCTCTAGATGGCTTTGAGGTTTTGCTGTGAATTGTGTGGGTGGGAAAAGTCTTTTCTGTGTAGAAAAATGATAACCTATCATTCTCAGCCTTGGTTCTCAGCCTATGTGGACAGTTTTTCTCCCAGCAGTGTCTCTGACAGCGTCTCCAGCCGAGTTCTTTTTTTTATAGTGTGTCGAGGTCTTAGTGGGGCCGTGCGACCCCATGACCTTCCCCTCTCTCTCTGTCTCTCTTTCTCTCTCTCTCTCTGTGTGTCTCTCTCTCTGTCTCCGTTCTGTTTGTTCCTGTTTTTCGGCACTCTTCTCACTATGTTTGACGCCTCTCACCTTGCCAGCTCAGAGTGGAGGATGAAGAACATTCTGTGCATAAGTCATCTCTCTCGCTCGCTCTCTCTCTGCCTCTTTTTGTCTGTCGAAACCTCCCCTGCCAAAACCAGACAGACCACTCCTGAAATGTTGGGTAATGTCTCTCATATTCCAAAACTCCAAAAGAGAATACACAATGCACAAAACCCACAGTTACGATGAAGAATTTGGAGTAACCTTTTAGGCATGCTATATTGAGGGATATCAAATAAGTATGACACATATAGAAGCATACAGAACCACTTTGTGGTGAAAAAATAATAAATAATTCATCCTGATTCGACTTCTCATCTTTAATGTAAAAACAATAGAATCTGAACTTCAGTAAAACCTAATCACTTTTAGATCAAATGTATTTTTAATGATCCTATGTATTATCAGGTTTTGATGCAACATCTGGGGCCAAAAGTTTTAAGAATGGATTCAAGGCCTGTTACTATTGCCCTTATGAAATTATGCACTAATAACAGCTTTCAAAGTTGAGAGCACTGAGTATTTTATTAGTCATTTGAAATGCAAAGGCAGTTCCTCACAGTTTTCTCTCCAGAGGTAAACCTCTAACCTACAAGTCAAGTCAGTGTGCTGACAGAGATACAGCATTACTACGCAATCGTTATTATGGATTTTTCAAGTTTTTCAAGTTTCAAGTTCCTATACTATATCAAGTGAATACTGCCTCATACCCACCAAACAACAGCAATGGTGATGGTAATCCTCTCACATACTCATACAGTCGTACACTGAGTCCGGTTTACTTACATGTGCTGTAAACTAAAAGCTAGGAGCTCTAGTATGGGAAATGTCATTTCTAATGGGAGGGCTTTCGTTCACCTCTCAATGTGTGCATTGGATTCTGGTTACACTGCTATGTTACTATTAAATGATATGTCTGGGTCTGGGATGATGGCTATGTATGTTTGAGAAAAGTGATTGAAACAAAAAGACACAAAAATGCTTTTGACTGTTGCTGCTGATGCTGAGACTATGTTCACATGACAAATAAAGTTGAAAAATTAATTGAACAAGTGTATATCTTCAAGGTTAAATTTGGTACTTTAAACAAATTTTTGGTAATGAGCTATTTCACATGTGGCAAAGAGTAAGAACATAAGGGCGTAGGGAAGCCTTTGGTGTAATTGCCAAACTAGTTGTTTCTGGTAAATCAGCTTGCCTTTCCAGTTTTCTCTCACAACAGCTTGCAAGGATACACGGGGGGTGAGGTTGCAAAGCATGATGGGGCTGCAGCCAAACAGCACAACATGCAGTGCTTGCACAGAGAACTGCCAACTCTTTTGCATTTGTTCTGAAGTTATGGGAGCTTTTGGAACCCTATAATGATGCCTTTGGCTGGGCTATGCTTTGTTTATGCACAACAGGAGTCACTGAAAATGAGCATAGGCAGCCCTTTAAGCCTGACACAAAGAAGTGTTCTATCCAAAAGGATATTTGTTCTGAGCTATATACTATATACTAAAATAACTCTACATCATTTACATTTCAGTCAGGCAACTCAGGTATGGAATTAAAGATATTTTATATATGTATATAGTTTATATTTATATTATAAATGCAAATCAGTTCACTTTGGCATCAGAGCTCTATTCCGCATCACCCCCTGAAAAGCATGAGTTTAGCAGCAGATCTTGGCGATTTGACCCATGGCGATTTGGAGACAGAGCCCACAGGTGCATGCTGGGAGTTGGTGGGAGTACAACAGCAGAGCAGTGAGAATGAACAATAGGTGAGTTTGACAGCCTAAATGGACTGCCTTGAACTAGCTCCACACATTTTGCTTAATTTCCTATTTACTTCAGAATGGGACCAAAGAGACCTGTTGCTTGCACAGGAGGGATAAGGCACTTGATAGAGACCCCATCGAGGTCATGCGGTTCAAACTTACAGAAGACATTCATCATGTATGCAAACACTCATGCACACACCTCACTGCCCCAACCCCCCACTTAGCTCACCCTCACACACACACACACACACACAAACATTTCTGGAAAATAGACTCCAATTTAATTACTTAACAGCAATAGCCTCAGGACACAAGATCGAAATCTGACAATGGAATGGAATGTGTGCTTCTTCAAACATAAAAACCAGCATACACCTACTAGCAAGCAACAATCTCCGGGCCGACACAACTAAGTCTACGTAATAATAACCTTTCAAACTTGGCTAGTCAGCATTAGCATCTTAGCTATCCACTGCGTTCTGTTCCAGTGTGATCCTTGGGTTTTATTAGTTATGCAATTATGTAGTAGCTAGCAATTGGTTACATTAGATATTTAGAATTGGTATGTTACAGTGATTTCTGAAAAGCATCATTCATTTCCTTACAAAACATTATAGGTGATATTTAGCAAGTAAAATAGGACATTATCAATTTTCTCCATTTCTTCAAGTTCAGCTGCTCAACATCCAATTTGTAACAGATGTCAGTGTATCAGACTGACTTAACTCTCCAAAGCCATTGCTAAAAGGTTTGTAATAATTGAGACTCAGATCATATCTGCTCGTAAAAAATGAAGATGGATGTAGATACAGAACACATACAGAACAGATTCCAACACAATCACACATCCTCAACAAAAACATCATGTTTCCAAATGCTTCGCCTACATCACAGGCATGGACACTCAATTCTCAACACTCCTTTCAGTCTCTAAAAAGTCACCAAGTGCTTCTCCAATTTTATATCTTCAACCCCTTTTTCCTCAGGTCCTCTTTGGCTTCTTTTATCTGTTCCTGAAGTTCTACCGCTGCCTCTTCACAGTCATTGAAAGTGGCCACTCTGTACCCCACAGTGGCCAGGGAGTAGCAGCCAAACGACACCAGCAGATACAAAGGCATGGGCCAGGCCACCTCCTGGTAAGTCTGTGGCAGTCTTAGATTCAGCAGGTCAAAACTCAGAATAGCCCAGGCTACACCCAGTACCAATACACCAAACACCCACTCCAGGAGCTTCGTCATGATGGGTGATGTAAGGCCAGGAGAGCAGACAAAAATAGCCTGACAGAGAAAAGAACAATGATTGCAAAAGTCACATCATGAGCACAACAAGAAAGACAAACAGAGACAAATAACGTTACTGTTTTGGGGGGAGCTCACCATACTAGCTATTCGGGACATAAATACCGCACTCGCTCGCAAACATGTAATGTTAATAAATTAGATTCGAAATACTTAGATCTCTACAGAAATGCTGATTACGTGAAAAGTCATAATTACCAGTCTACACAGGTCATACATCTCAGCTTTAGCCCCAAAACACAGAGAAGTCTACCCGCTGAGGTTACGGGAAACATGAGAACATCTAACTTGGCAGTGCAGCTGTATCTAACACGAATGTGTAATATATTTAGTCATTCGTAAAAAATAAATAATCAGTTTTAAGTAGGATTAATCAGGTACTTACCTTCTTTCAAAAGCCACCTCAGCTCTACGCAGAGATGCTACCTTCAAGGATGTGACGTCTTCTTCTTCTTCTTCTTCTCTCTGGATGTAATAGCGGGCCGCAAACCACCGTAAAAGGTGCGTATCGCCACCTACTGTACTGGAGTAGTATCAGGATATTATTCATTCATTCTCATTCATCATTCGTTATTTATATTCCATTTATTTGTCCTGTATCTTGAAGAAAGCTAAATAATGACATACATAGTTCCCACTGTTTATCCCCTTTTTCTAATAATCCTCTAACATTCCAACACAATCACACGTAATCTTTCTCTCTCAGTATTACATTTATTACATTCTAAAAGCAAATGTTCTATGTTTTCTGAACAAGTACATTGATTTGTTGTCTTTTTCAGAATAAATTTGAATTTAGTCATGTATGTCCAAATCTAATTTGAGAAAGAGCCACCTCCTCTCTCTTACTCATCCCTTTTAAAGACTTGAACAGATCTGCCATGTAATAGTCCCTTCCTTTGCAATCCACCTCACACACCTCTTGCCACAATTCCTTCACTGCATATTTAATTAATAACTTAACCTCTTCCCTTCCAAAATGTATATCTAATATAACACTGCTGTTCATTTTCAATGCTGTTTTTGCCATTTTATTAGCTGTTTCATTTCCTTCCACACCAACATGAGCAGGAACCCAACAGAAGTGAACACATCCTTTGTCCTCATACATCCTCTGTATCTTTAGCCTTATCATAGATATTTCCAATAAAAGATCATCTCTTGATGTTTAGAGACATCACGTGTAAACAGAAATGCCTTATGGGAAATTAAGTTATAAGCTACAAATGGAGGAGGGATGGGTGCCAGTGGTCAAGACAGCATTCACTATTTCAACACAAAATCAATGTAATAACATTTGGAAAGTATGTTCCAAAGAATATCATACCTCACACTTAATCTTAACATCGCTGCTGTCTAGAAATAGAGAGTTTTTCTGTAAAAACAGTTAATTCCAGACTGTTGGTTGCCCCTGATCAACTTTAACCCTCTAATTGTTTCCCTGCGTCTCCTTACTCTTAATCTAAGAAAGCTATTTTGAAAATTGCATTACCATTACAAGCAGCTAATAGCTAACTATAAATACTATATTCCAAAGCTTGGAATGCAACAGTTGCTACAAATGCATAGGGGGGTTGCTGAGGATCAGTAGATCTTGATGTCTCTTGAGGTGCTATGGGTCACATCCGTCCATTTAGACTGGTGAACTTAAGGGTGACTGGCAGGTTGAAGAGGACACAGACCTCTTTAGGATATTCTCAAGGGGAATGGAAGACGTCAACATAATTCACTTAGCCGAGGCTGAGGAGACACAAAAGAGCCACTAAGATGTAAACATCATTCTTTTGGGAAAATGGAGAGTTATTCTTGGGACAGTGGTGTTTATGTTTGTCTGCACCGGTGCTAATAGTGTAAATGACAGTGTGCACGCCTGGTGGGCAACGCTTTTTGTTTATGCAATGTGCAACATGTCGGAATATTGGATAGTGGGAGTCCATATATATCTGAGGGACATGTATATCTTTATCAATAAATGCAGAAATCAACAATTACCTCTTTGAATTTGCAGTACATATCCAGGATGCACTGTATCTTGTGCATGACTTTGGAGGAGTTTATTGATTACTGAGCATGATAACACAAGACTATAAATGTCTGCCGATGTTTATTACATCTGATTTTCCCAACATAGAACAAGAGCGAACTTGTTTGTGCCCTCATGGGTACAGATAGTGTTGTAATACTATATTAAAAGGTGGGAACTCCAGTTTGTAATCACCATAAGGCACTCATATGAAAACAAAACATGCAAATCTTGACAATGGTATAAATTTATGATTATTTTCTCAAACAGACCCCGTTGTCACACACCTTAGACTTGCCTTAATGTACACACTGGCTTTACAACATCAGGATTTATTCAGGTGCATTTAATTATGCATCTATTTAGGTAAATAGTATACTCTATGTCACCCACAGAGAAGTGGGTTAACCTGGTCGAGGTGAGTGTACCCATCGCTGGGTACAGCATGGTGTGTGCTGTGTCTTGCCCGCGTTGCGTCAGTATGAGTAGCGGTGTGAGTGTGTGTGTGAACCTCAGTGGGAACAGTCGGGCTGGCGTTTCTCAGCGTGTCTTTCTGCCTGCTCCTGTTCCGTTCCAGCACTCAGGAAACCTGCGCTCCAACCGAGAGGACCTGGCAGACACAACACAACAGCCCGGGAGAGGGAGGGCCAATGGAAGAGCGCAAACGAGAGAGAGCGAGAGAGAGAGAGAGGGAGAGAGAGAGAGCGAATGGGAAACAAAAGTTAGAGACCAGGAAAGAAAAGAAAAAAACGACTGACTATGTAGGGGAAAGGCGAGAGGGGAGAGAAGGGAGCGAGTCGAGGAGAGAGTGTTAGAAGTGGGTGGGGGTGAAATCAGGGGATTTGCAGGTGCAGGTTGAACAACCATTGACCTTAACGGTGCATTAGATCCAGCTGTTGCTTGTCCAGACTTTTCTTCAATCCCTTAACACCTTCGACTGCGCAACACACTTCACTCAGCTGCTCGGTTCCCATAGCGGTGTCTGGGTATAGCAGCACAGATGGAGCCAGAATGAGAGAGAGAGAGAGAGAGAGAGAACCAGAGAGACAGAGAGAGGTAGAGATAG
Organism: Polymixia japonica; assembly: GCA_900302305.1. Lineage (NCBI taxonomy): Eukaryota > Metazoa > Chordata > Actinopteri > Polymixiiformes > Polymixiidae > Polymixia > Polymixia japonica. Next base: position 11,882 of record OMKK01053709.1, read on the forward strand.
AGAGTGTAATGGAAGGGATCTTCAAGTGCTGAAAGAGGAGTGACTGCGTGACTCAATCCAGAGAGGGAAGATAAGAGATGTAGATAAAGCAGGAAGAGTGGTACCGGCGAGTTGTGTTGACTCTATCTTTCTGCTTATGTCAATATTAGCAGACTGAATGGTCCAGATAAGAGTTTTTGGTATTAAAGAGCAATTAAACAGTATTTGAGATCGAATGTGAACAGAAATAAATATTGTGCAATATCTCAAGTGTAGGAGCAGAGAGGGAGAGAGAGAGAGGCAGAGAGAGAGAGAGCGTACAGTCAAAAAGCTGGTTACGATAACAATAGAACTTGGGCACAAAAACAGGAACCCTCTGTTTCCTGAGCTGGAGACCTTAGCACTGTTATGTTGTCATTAAATGTGTCTGTGCGTGTGGGTGTGTATGTGCGTAGATGTGTTTGTGTCCAGGCTACAGTGACTGACAGTGTATCACCATGTAAAGTTATGAGGGACACCCCAAGTAGGGGCAAAAGGGGATCCGCTTTCAGGGGGCCCAAACCAGACAGGGCCCTTCAGGGAGGTGATAATGTTCTAAACTAAATGCAACATAGGGGTGTGGCCAGTGTCACTGGCAGCTTGGAATTCCAAGCAGTGCCCCTGAAAGTTTCTGCACTGATAAGTGAACTGCTCATAAACATCCTCCAGCCAAGATCACCTAGGGACAACAAGAGACAGTATCAAAAGAAGCTAACTAACAGCTGGTAGTCGTGAGACATACTTAGCGAAGTCCTGGGCGACTCAAGTGGGCGTGAGGTCACTGCATGGTCAAAGTGTGACCAGTTCAAACCACATGAGAATGGCACTTGTCTTGCCCCCGGTGCCCCGAGTAAAAACACGCACACCTGTTTCGGCTGCTGCTGTGACGGCGCAGCAGAGGGACGAGAGGGACAAGGGGGCTGAAAGAGGGGAGGAACGCGCGCGCCTCATCCTCTGTCTCCTTTGCTCTCCATGCTGTCCTAATGAATCTCATCACATGACCCGTGTTTGTCCCACTAGTGCTTTGTTTATTGACCTTTATAAGACGTCATTACTGGTTATCTTCATGGGTGTATAATTCTGCCCCATAACGCTACCCCCTCGAACCGCATCCACAGCCCGCTCTGTGTGTGTGTGTGTGTCTGTGTGTGTGTCTGATCAAATGCCTCTTGTCAGTGTAACAGCCATTAACAATGAACAACGGGCATACGCTTGATGATGTGTCCCTCTTCCCTATTCTCTCCTCCCGTCCTGGAACACAATGTCCGTTAGCATTACCGTTATTGACAGTGGAACTAATTGGCACACGGTTATGAAAGCCCCCCCCTCCCCCAGGCTATTTTAAATTGGACTGTACGATTTCTTTCAACACCAGATAGGCCAGTCTGTGCGTGGAGACCTGGGGAGGTATCGATTGTAATTGCTGAATATGGGTCAGCGCAGTGTACTCAGTAGGGGGCTGATGATGCAGGGCTACATGTCTAGACTGAAAAAAAACCCTGATCTCATGTTCAGTGAAGATAATGGGTGGTAATGGGAGCAGGACAACTCCGTCTACATAGCCCAGTAGGCCATTTTCCTTTAATAGCTTTGACGCTAATGCTAGCTATAATGGCTGCAGTCAAACCTATTCAGGTTGCTGGCTGTGTAGAATCAGGTACACGATATAGGGGGCTGCAGATGATCTGTCTCCCTTGCTTCCGCATCATTGATCCGAATATAAAGATTGCAGAGTTATTGATTCATTTCATTGATATAACGAGGAGCCAAGCAATGGGGGAAACTGGGGCGTGCGTTAAAAAGACAAACATGCCAGAAAGAATATGCAATTACAAGCAAAACATCATTAAGACAATTAAATGGATCCAAGCATCACTGACTGCATACAGGATGTATCTTTTACTCTCTCATTATGTTGACAATGTCCCGTTTTGACCAGATTAGTTTTGGTAGTCCGATGTCAGACATTACAGTGTTTCAGTCATCTAGATATTGATTAATAGGCTGTCTGTTGACATGGTAACAGATAGGGCTAAGAGTCCCTAGACTTCAGAGAGACAGGCTAGTTTTTTGTTTTTTTTGGTCAGGCTGTTTTTTTTTTCTCTTTTCACAGACTAAATACCTTTGACTCCCAGCTGCACATCCTCCTCCTCACTGTCTGTAAACTTCTGTCTGTTTCTCCAGCTGTATCTATTCTTGTTCTTTACATCTCTCTCTCTTTCTCTCTCTTTCTCTCTCTCTTCTCTATTTTTCGTCCTCTCTCTCCCTGTTTTCGTTCTCTTTGTGTGTCCCTCCGTATCTATCCATCTCTGTGCACTGCACACACTGGCCGTCAGGGTTGTATGCACAGCTGGTCCTGACAGAGCCATCCAGGAAACATGTGTGGTTTACAGATCCCCTGTTGACTATCTGATTTGCCTTGGCTTTCACTTTTCAGGGACCTGGAATTTTAACAACACAGGACCTGCTGGGTTCGACTCAGCATGTTTAACCAAGGTGGAAAATGCCTGCCTGCCTGCCTGACTGACTGACTGACTGACTGACTGACTGACTGACTGACTGACCACCTGCCTGCCTGCCTGCCTGACTGACTGACTGACTGCCTGACTGCCTGACTGACTGACTGACTGACCGCCTGCCTGCCTGCCTGCCTGCCTGCCTGCCTGCCTGCCTGCCTGCCTTACCATATGGAAGTGTCAGCGTAGACGAAGCTCAATCAAAAATGGTG
>OMKK01053714.1:0-10302 GCA_900302305.1 Polymixia japonica
GGACAGAGAGCAGTAGATGTGAGTGTGTATACAGTCTGTGTGTGTGTGTGTGTGTGTGTGTGTGTATACAGTGTGTGTGTCTGTCGGTGTATTAGTGTATCTGTCTGTCTGTGTGTGTGTGTGTGTGTGTGTATGTATGTGTGAAGGGGGAGGCACAGACATGAACCAGAGAGAGAGAGAGAGACAGAGAGGATGTGCTCGGTCTAGCGCTTGCCCTGCGTTTCTGCTTTTCACATCGGAGGCTGTGGGACTCTGAACTACTTGTCTTTTTCCACTCTTTTGTTCTGTGGACACGCTCTGTGTTGCCTGTTATTCCACTTAACCCAGTCAATGATGGTCTGCAGTGCATTGTCAGTAAGTAATCAAAGAAAAAATTGCAATAAACCAAGTCCTGTTTCTGTCCTGTTGGCTCTCTGGGCTACTTTACACATGTGGCTTTTAAACCTCCTCCCACTCCTAAATTGAAAGATATTGCTTGAAACATGCCCCATTATGGCATGTGCTCGGCGGGAAGTGGATGCAGCAATCTGGTTAGGTACCCTCGAAGGCCATTATTGTCACATGGTGCAATTTAGCCTTAGCAGTGTTGCACAAGGCATTAACCAGCTCCTAATTTCTCAGCTCTGACACAAATTAGGCCCGCTGTCAGAGTAAAGGCTGCACACTTTTAAACATCCATCGCTAGACAACCTTATTATGGGCTGTTGACAGAGACACATCGTCTGGCTTTTAAGCTGCTAGGCCCGTCACCCGCCCGCTCCGGACCGCTTTCGTGTATCATCTTTTATATAAGCGCACGAGAAACTGTTACAAAATGTAAACAGTCAGATTGCGCTGTTTGCTCTCTCTCAAAACATGCCTCCCGGGCCTCCTGACGCACTTAAGTTGGAGATTGACTTTGTTGAGTTGTGGATTTAGTAAAATGCTGCAACCATCGTAAAAAAGGGGCAATCTATGAGTCTAACAATCCACCAGTCTAAAAAGTTTCTTGACGTCAGACTGAATGTGCCAAAGAGTTCCGCTAGAGCAGGAACTGACACTGCTTGGCCTCGGAGGTTGTGTGCGTAAATGCCGGCCTTCCCTCCCGCCCGGGCTGCGTCACCGCTCCATTCTTAACCCGGCTGTCCCGCGTGCTTTGAAGCACATCTCTCGTTTTGGTATCCTGTAAACAAATTCATTTCCCACCGCCGCGCTACCTCCGGCCCCAACGAGAGACACTAACGCGCATGGTTGCCTGCGCGTAACGCACGCTCGATCGTGCAAGCACGCTCTCTCTCTCTCACACACATACACACACACACACACACACACACACACACACCTAAACACGTGCACACGCATTAATGGGATTCCCATTTCCACAGCTAATTACACAGGGCGGTGCGCTGGTGAGCAGGTTCCCTAACAGATGTTTATCTGGACGGAGAGCACGCAGCCAAGGAGCCACTTCCTCAACCGTCGCCTGAATATGGAAGACGCCGCGTTGACACGCATTTTTCACACTTTGAGCAGAGTTTTCCTGGCAGAGACTGTGGGGGTGGAGATCCATCAGTCATAATCTCACATGGCTCTATCAGCCTGCTGTCAGTTTCCTCACCAGCGGCCAGCTGGTCCCCCACAAGGCCTGTTCAGAAGACTAACCAGACAGCCAGGACAGCTGATTACTGTATGACAAGCTAGTGTGACTGTATACATCAACATTAGCTTCCACTTAACTCTTAATTAAGTCATGATTTTTAATTTTACAGATCAGATTACTTTAAAAGACCCCAAGGTACTTCTACAAAAGAAATTATGCGTTCTTTATTGTTTTTGAAATCCCAGGCTTATGCAGCAGCAACAGGTAATAAAGGGAGGTTGTTTTAATCTGCAGACTGGCTGTAAAAAGCTTGGCCAGGAAATTGAGTGAGCGGTGATCGTCCCTCCCCGCTCCGTGGAAAACCCTGCTTGTACTGGAAAGCTCCTAGGTGTTGAATGTGTGTGACTGTATGAATGTCTATCCGGAAGATCATGTACAGTACGGTAAGCAAATCCTAAACCCTCCCTGGTCAAATACAGTACTGTGATGTGCTACTGTGTTCTTCCAGCACGCTGTGGCTCCAGAATGTGAAGAATTCTGCAGGTTATTGACAACGACTAAAGCGCATCAATGAAATGCTTTCGCCTGCTTTATTCCTCCGTGACCCTGTTTTTAATTCATGCCTGGTATTTGAGTGCTGCTAATTAGTTCTGCTGCTTTAATCTGCCCTGCTTTATTAATTAATGACCTGCGTTCATGCACATGACCTATGACCTGTCATTTCCCAGTAAATATCTTGATAAATGTAATATTTGCACATTGCAGAACCACCTCCCATCTATACATTTTTCACAAGACATGTATCCTACAATGTACATAATGCACAGAATATCTTTTTCAAATATACTCCTTCCTGGATTTTGAATAGACATAATGCATATTTGCACATTAATATTCACACTAATAGCCACAATGCATACTGCCTTAATCTAATGTAATATAATCTCATATAATCTAATCTATTGTATTTTATTTTTGTTTAAATTATGAGCTCTTATTCATTATTGTTTTATTATGTAAAGCACAAAGTGTACGTTTCATTGTATTAATAACCTTACATGATTATATTTCCATATCATAATACTATCATCTAGTGTAAGAGTGGTGAGAGACAGTAGTCACGGCGACTTGCGAGACAATGCAAACAGAGAGAAGAACCAAGTAGAGCTGGTCACGAGATCCGGCCGTTGGCCCTCAATCTGTTTTTTCCTGTTGCGTGAGCGCCGAGCGGAGCGTAACGCTCTCTGCCCTGGGAGAACGAGCAACGAGTGATGCAGAGGTCAATTATCCAATGGTGTGATGCAGGATATCCAAACAGGATACAACGGGGCCCTTTAGCCCATTCCAAGAACCACCTATTGAGTTCATGTAACCTTTATTTCCTAAATACAATCAGATATGATCTGTACATGACGGATATAACGTGAGTCTTGCTTGGACTCCCTGTGTTTGCTTTTAAAGGGGTGTGTCGTGCTGCTTAAGTAAACAAAATAATTCTATTGACATTATTACACAGGGATACAGTTTTCTAGATCAAATTGAACATTAAATGCACAGTAAACAGCTAACTCACTCATAACAAATGATCTTCAAACATAAAAATATTTGCCGTAGGTAATCCCTGAAGAGACATCCCTGACCACAAAACCATGGCACATTGTGAAAGTTCAAAGCAGAGGAGCACGGACATCAGCAATTATCTCCACACTCAAACCCTGGTGGACCACAATGCACCTTGTCTTCCTGGATCCCAATTAGATGGTTGAGGCAGCAGCGGTCCCAGACACCCACTGACAGCCAGTGCCTCTAATAACTGCTGCAAAGCCTTGAACCGTGAAAAGGAAAACCGTTCATTTAATGTTTCCCTTGCATTGGAAGTTGTGTCAGGGGAGAGCCAAAAATAGCTATAGACTGAAAAACAACGGTTTGTTTTGGTTATTATTTAAGCACAATCAAAGCATTTACAGTAAATTAAGTTTTCATTGTAGGCATTTAGTTGATGTTCTTCAGAGCAATTTACAATCAGCGCAACAATAGAATAAGTTTAGCACAAGCTTAAATTCTCAGGTCACCAGCATCTTACAGGAAGTGACCAAAAATAATGAGTACAGGAATTATGGCCTCGATGCTCTTCTCACACTATTCCTGGGACCATGAAATGAGCATGCTAGGATAGGAAAGAATCGAAAGAGTAAGTACACAATTTTGAACCTTAATAAATGAGATTCACCTGATAGAGCAGCTGCTGATAGACTGATAAGCTAAAGAAATCCAGCCGTTCCTGATTCAAACGATGTGCAAATAGGAGTTAAAAGGAACAGCCCTCACGTGGGGTTAGTTGTGTTTTGTTGATAATGTGGATGTACATCTCTGTGCATTTGCACACGCACGCACACACACACACACACACACACACACACCGGTCAGCTATACAAAGTTGTTCTATTCATCCTGACATGAAAAGTTATTTGTCTCTGACTTCTCAAGGCATCACAGGTAAACAGGAAGTAGTTTTAAAAGCAGCAGGAAGAGAGGAGGGGGTGCAGGGGTCACAGAATCCATCTGTGGTAATATAAACAAACAAGACGCTCAAAGACAAACATTACCTTCTGACTTTATTTTTCTTTTTTTTTCTGGTATTGAGAGGCTGTCTGGAAACCATGCATTCTGCAAACAAGATAACCAGACACCCCTATTGCATGAATTAATCTGACTTTAGTTGAACAACTCTTGACGCGTGCTAGCTAATAATTACTGGGCACCGCCGACATTCATAGTTTTTTTTTACTCTAATGATATATGTAAACAGGCGTAACTCATCCATGGATACAACAGAGTTCTATAATATTAGCTTGTTACAATACAACACTTCACGTCAGAACTGACTTAAAAATGACAGCGAGTGACTTCAATAGTCCTACATATACAAAGGCACCTAACACTGGTGGTTGACAGCTCATGAATTCATGATGGTGGTATGTGTACCAAAAAATGACAGAAAAATGAAAACAAATATTGCAACACAAATATATACTGTATATACAAAGCGAGCCCTGGCTTATGAACAGATGGAAATATTTATGTCTTGAGATGATGATGGAATGAAAATTGGCAGAAGACAGCAAGATTTCTGAAAATATTTGGATGCCATACATTCTTTCAGATTTCACTCCAGCAGTGACCTGCAAGATTCTTACAGGCCAATATCAAGATATTGATCTCACTCAATCAGGCATCTTAATAGGAAATGCAACACCCTATTAAATGGCGTGAATGAGATGGGAGAGATCAATTTCAAGAGAAATATATTTCCCCTTTGAGTGATGTGTACATCTGATTGTGTAGTCCCCTGTTCCTAGGAGGAAACCGCTTCAAAGATATGAGGCATTATAAATTCAGCAAATGGGTTTCTGGCTGCATTGCAAAACAGTGATGGATAGAGACCGTAGGTTAACTGTACGATGGCAGGCTATATTTTGTGCTTTTGGCGTGTTAAACCCAGCAAAATGTTGTGATGTGATGTTGTGAGTGTCCTTGTTGTGATATTTCCATTTCAGTCCGTTTGTTTGTGTCAGTTTGGCCAGCTAGGTCCTAGAGGGTATTCAGTGTTAATCTAGCTGGCTCAATTTCCACAGAAATAGATCCAAGGTGTGATTTGACTTGTACAAGACATTCTGGCCGGCCCTGATAGCCAATGTCAACAAACACCAACCAGTCCTCTAGGATCTCCTTTTCAAAGATACACCAGTGCCATTATCCTGACGTGTATCCTCTTCCTCATCCCTACTTCAAACCTCACCAGAGGTCGAGGATGATTGTCCGCCGTTGGGGGGTATCTTCTTTGTGGGTCCTCACACGGCTGAGGAGGGTGATCTGCGGCATTGATCACAGCACTGATTGAAGCTTCTCATATGGCGACTACAGATAGAACCTCGTTGGTTGCTATGGTTTCCGATATATGCCCAATCCGTCTCCTGGCAGCGCTGCTGTCTTTTCCCTCACACCAGGCCAGCCGGGGAGAAGGAGGCTTTTGAGAATTTACAAATACGATGGAGGAGGAAGGAGATGCCAACATCTTTAACCATTTCACAAACAATCAAACAATCTCCTTGTGGTTTCAATTTTGACAGTAATATTTTGAGAGCTGTGTGAGTCACCCAGCGAGACAGGGGCCACATCAAGGACTCGTGCGCTTCAATGTTTCAACACTCTCTACCAAATCCACTCCAATTCCAGATTGAACTTGTATAAGCCACCCACACAGCCAATCACGTTACTTGATGGGGACGCAAACAGTGAGTAGAGAGCCAATGTCAAACATGAACACTTTCGCTTTGTCTCCTTAAGACTGGAAGCATAGGGAGGCGTGGAGGGTAGCGCAATTATTCCTTGATGAATAACATAGGTGCCTTAATGATTCTCCGCCTACGTGGGGAAGGCCTCATCACTAATGCATTAACCACTTAACTGTGTGCCGCCTCATTCAAAAGGGGTGATTGCGCCCATTCAACCACACTCTTGGAATTCGGGTTGTGATACGCTCCGTACTGTATGTAATGACAGCTGAGGCGCGGCGCTGATTAGACCACCTCGACTCCACACTGATATCAGACCTTTGTCTCTTTGTCTCTACTTTGCATAAGTAATGATCTATTGTCACGGGATCGGAACAATCTTTTGCAGCGCGGTGTGTTATGCTAAGACAAATACGCGGCCTGTTATGTTTCGATGTCTTAAGAGTGTACAGTAGAGAGAAATGGGTAACACTTTACAATAAGGGTACAATAATTAACCGTTAATTAATATTAGTTAATGCAGTAATAATAATAACAGTTAATAACAGTTATCTAATGTGTCTAGTAATCATTTACTAAGGGTGTTCGTGTTAACTAAGGTATTCATTTATACTTAACCATAATTAACCATGTATTAATGCTCTTTGTGATCCTTGTACATTTGAAACAATCACACAGCTATTAGCTATATTTATGAGTTAATGCAGTAATAATTGCATTTTCTTTTAACACGTATCATAAATTCCTCATCTTTTTAAATTTGGAATGAATCATGTTGATAACAGATGGTTGTCATGATGAATATTGATTTCCACTTGGAAATGTTTCACTAATGTTTAATTAACGGTTAATTGTCGTACCCTTACTGCAAAGTGTTACCGAGAAACGGTTTTGAGTGATGCCGTACAGCGGATTAATATTCATGACGTCCGACTGGCCGCGTCTCCCCCCCCCCCTTGATCAAGCCCTCTTCTTATCAGTTGTTTTAACAGTTCCTTTCACTGTCAGGAAGTGGCTGGACGGGAACGAATCTAAATGGACCCAGTATTTCAAAGGCTTGAAAGGGCAACAGTGAAGAGGCAAATGCACATGCTAATGGCCGTGTTATTTCTCCCTGTCTTTAAACGTAATGGCCAGGCTCTCCCATAAGTCATCCCCCCCTTTTAAGAGGGATCTTATCCTCTTTCACATAAACGTCCTAAATGGTTGTAATGGTTGTAGAGGCTGTCCATACTCCCCAAACACTCCCTTTAAAGTTTCGTAAAACTCTAGCTGCAAAAAAACAAAGATATACAGTCAACAGCCAAAAAATAATGGACGAACCGTGGGTCAATTAGTTACATGCCACTTTGACGGATTATAATGTCTGGAAGTCAGTTCTGGAAATCTAAACGCTTCTTGGAAACATAGTACATGATTTCCCAACTCTTACAGAGTTTAAACAAAACTACTGTAGCTTTCCATGCTCAATCCACCAGGGAGATGGGATATCCATTTACCAAGTATCCCAAGTATTGGAGCTGAGTTTTCAGAAAGTCACAAAGGGAGAGTGTAGATTCTCTCCAACAGTTGATACATTTCCATTTGCAGTTAGCCAGGTCACTTGGCAACTAAGCTTGGTTACTGAGACGACCTCATATTCCAGACCAGACGCAAGACCGATATGCCTGACAACCAGGAAATGACTGTAGAAGCTGGAGTTCTGTTAGTTCCCCAAATACGCTATCATGCGTGCCGTTCTCATTTCTAATATGCAGTACTTATGTGATAAGCCTCTCTTCAATGTCCTCGCACCCACATCTTAGGACAATACAATTTCAAACACAGTCCATAACCTTGAAAACACTGCAAAAATTATTAATCTTAACAAATTATTCAGGCTAGTATAGAGTCTCAAAGCTTATTTTTCTTCAAACAAGATTTTAAAAACTGCAAATGGGATGAGATAATCTTACTCACTCCCCAAGCAAATGAACCGTATGAGGTTGTCTTCATACCAGTGGAGTGATTCAGCTTACTTAAAGATAATGTCTCTTGTTTCGAGTTCTCCAAATGTGAAACTGCTTGGAAACAATAAAATGTTTCTCACCCCTATTGGCAGACTATTTCAAACTATTTAAAGATTTAAATTCAACAAGATTTAAAGACTTAATCCTAAACTAAATGATTTGTCACAATGGATATTTTTGCCGTGAAGAGGCTAAAATGTGAAAGGAAATGTGAATCATTCTACAAATGATGCATTGGAACCACAGCTGTATAATTACAAAAGAATCTTTGGAACTATACTAAATCTCCCACAACACAAAGCCAGAACAAGCTTTCTCATATTTTCCACCCTCAGTCCAGTCCAAATAAGCCTATTATGAAACGGTCCCTGCTGTCTGTGCTGTCTGGCCTTTCCACCGGTCTGCATGCTACAACTTCATCCCTCATTAACATCCAGCACCTGAGTCTTCTGGACAGCTGATTGGGACGACAAACAGCCAATTAGCTGGAGTTTGGATCGAACCAAACAAAACAAAAACAGAGCGGCATACGGCGACAAAAACAAAATCTTAAATACGGTGCCCTGAGTGGTGCTTTCAATTCGTTTTTTTGAACCATATCTGTGGAAAATATACGCGCTTTCAATCAAAACTATACAGATGGCCCTTCAATGGAAGTGCACCATATGCAAAAGCATATTTGAAAGACTGAAAACACTGATTATATCAACTTTTCCATGGTTATTAATTACAAGCTGTTACTAGGTGACTCATCTGTCAAGTATCCCGATGAGTGTGCTTGTCCACTTGTCCACTTGTCTCTTAAGCAGAGTAGCATACAATAAATTCTATCATCTTTTAGGCTTCAAAGCCTTTTCTGTCTCATTAGCGCACACCTGGCACTTGCTCAAACCTCACATACATCTTCAGCTGTAGACCCGTTGACCTCTAAGTGCACCAGTAAGTCTTAGTCCAGTCGATAAAGTCCTGTAGCTTTTGATTGACGCCAACCGACACCAGCCAACACAAACGGCCGACGGTGTTTGCGTTTGTTGGTTTGACGTGGGATATCCGTCTGAGTTCGTTGGTTGGTGTTGGTTGGTGTTGGTATTTTGGATGTTTGTTGACGTACGCGTCGGTTGGTGTTTGTTGGCACAGTGTGGGATGGCCTTTAGCCGAACAGTTTGTGTTCCAATGGTGGTCTGACTACTTCTCCAGAGAGAAGAAAGAGGAAGGCCGGTGATGGCGTGGTGTCCATCAGGATCATGGCTGATGGCGCTGCAGAGTCCGAGGTCTCTCTGTACACATACACACGTACTGTATGTTTGTCTCTCTGTCTCACTCCCTCTCCCTCACACACTCAAACCTATTAGACTATACAGGTCTGTGGGGTTTTTTGAGTGACTTCTCATGCAGGTCTCTTGCTTTACATTGACATTTGAATGTATTTCAGTTTCAGCTATCTAACACACACTTGTGCGTGCACACACACACATGCACGCACACACACACACACACACACATCACGTACTCACACAGAATTGTCCAGAAGAGAGTGCTGTCCATTAGTAACCCCGTAGAGACGGGCCTTCCGTTGGACCCATAATGCTTCTGTGGCAGAGGGAACTCCCTGTAGGAGTGTTGACCAAGAAATAATTATTTTGCTCTTCACGGATCATTACGTTTCCATCCCAGTTCAGATTGCTTTCACTTTTTTTTTTTTAATGTTTTTCACTTTGTGATTGTCCTCAGGAGGCGTTCTGTCTGAAGTGTAATGAACATCACGAAGAAGGATTGATGTTTTGGCGACCTGCTGATTTGTCTAGGAATAAGTAACAGTAACAGTAAATAAACAGTAATTCCAGTCAATCATAATATGGGAGAGACCAGAAGGTTGCCCGCTCGAGTACACGGACTATCTGGAAAAAAACTAAGGCTGGGCCTTCGTTAAGTACCGTTGCCGTGCCCTTGAGCAAGGCACGTAACCCCCACATGCTGCAGTAGTGACTCTTCAGTGACCGGCAGTGAAACACTGGTTGTACTGAGCTGTACGAACATGTTTAACTGTTTGAACACGAAGCAGGTCAGTATTTAAAAGAGCATCCATGGCCAACAAAATGTACAAGTTGCAAGGCAGGTCTCATTAGCGTGTTTTGCTTCTCTTGTCGTTTTACAGTGAGTACCCACTAGGCTTGTAAACCATCACATATATCTATTGACCCCTCTGAGGTGGTGACATCTAAGCAGTGGTGATCTACACGCCTGGAACAACACGACACTCATCATGCTGTGGATGGTGGCCATCGGTGCTCAGCTTCTGCGGCTACAGATCCACTCAAGTTCCAAGGGCTAATAGGGGTTAGCTTTCCAAACGGGGATGACGCCTGGAAACGGAGAGAGAGAGAGAGAGAGAGAGAGCAGAAAAAAAAAAAAAAAAAAA
>OMKK01053716.1:0-10077 GCA_900302305.1 Polymixia japonica
GCTAAAGTCGTGTTGGAAATCCAACGAAGGCCGGCGAAGATCAGTGAAACGATCTGTTTTGGGAACAACCGACATCTTCAGGTTGAGAGGGTGGGTGGACCAGGGCGGAAGGCATACGGAACGGGAAATTCTCTTAAAACAAAACAAAGAAGGTTTTTGGAATTTAATTTAATTTTAAATGTGAGAAATGTTGGTGTTAAGCGGTCCTCTAAACTGATCAATGACATCTGCGTGGGCAGGTTTCACAAAGATGTAGTGAGGTAGGCTACGTTCTGCTCACATTCAATATTCATTTATATTAACATTGTAACATTAGACTTCATGAAGTTGAATAAACACATGAAGCACACTGAAGCGCAGTCACAACAGATCAACGTGTAACAGACTTGTCAGAGTATTTACACTTTAGACAAGACGGCCTGAAAAGAATCCTTTCTTATGCCCCTCCCAGGAGTGAGCCTCTCAGCCAATCAGGAGGAGGAGACGGACATGGAGACGTTCCAGATGGAGATTGACAGGGAGACCAAGAAGTGTATGTTCCGAACCAGCGAAGGGAACTACTGGGCCCTGGTGGCCCACGGGGGCATCCAGAGCACTGCCACTGAAGTGTAAGTAAATCCTCCAGTCTTACTGTAGGTGTCTCTCAGCACCTCTCTCCCCACATACAGTGGAGACAGTTCTACAACAGAAAATACTAAACAAAACTCTTCCAATTTTAAATGAGTCTTATCAAATGTGCGTCCGGGAGGTCTGTGACATTCAAACGAGATCAAATTAATATATTGTCACTTGCATATATCAGCTCAACATACTTCAACAGCACCCTATTACACACTCTACATTTGTGTTGGTATGTAAATGGGTAGCCTTTAAGGCTTTTCGTCTGATTTATAAAACTTTTACTCTCCACATTGTGATACTTTATAACAGGTCAGCCGACACCATGTTTGCAGTGGAGTGGCTCGGCCACAGGGTGGCGCTAAAAGCCAACAACGGTAAATACGTCTGCACTAAGAAGAATGGCCAGCTACTCGCCGTCAGCGACTCCATAGGTAAGACTGGGACTGTAGGCAGCTTGAAGTCTACCGTTTCACCATGAAATACAACAAAAGCGATTAATTACACTGTTCTTAAATTACACTGTTCAGTTGTTGGACTATCTCACTACCTTTCACAGGTGGAAAAAAACAGGTTCAGAAAGTAGAAGTAGTAACCATGTTGCTCCACCCATGCACTAAACTAGCTGACTTCTCTAGCTGATTTGGAAATTAATTAGTGAAATCAGCTGGTTTAAGTGCAAGGATGGAGCAAAGTCATGGTTAGTAGTTCTACTTTCAGAGTTTTCCACTGCCTTTTTTATAAGTCTCTCTTGCTCTCTCTTAATCCCTCTGCTGCCACCCGCTGGCCAGGTGAGGATGAGCCGCTGACTCTGAAATTGATCAATCGACCCATGTTGATCCTAAGAGGAGAGAACGGCTTCATCTGCCACCACAAAGGCTCCAACACGCTGGACGCCAGCCGGTCGGTCTACGACATCTTCACCCTGCACTTCAGTGACGGCGCCTACCATATTAAAGGTCAGGACACACTTTGAAGACTGATTTGACGGAGTAGGTCTAGCCCTCTTATTCATGTATGTCTTCATGTGCACACACACACGCACGCACACACACGCACAGTCTACACTCGAATTGTGACAAATGACAAATTTCTATCAATAATAAACACCCACTTTATTTCGGTGGATGTCTAATTCATTATTTATTCCAAGGAACCTCAGACTACATGGACAAATGCACACACACACTCTGTCCACACCAGCGAGCACTTTACATCCTGGTGTTCAGCCCTAATCGATCCCTCGCCCGTCCTACAGGCGTGAGCGGCCAGTTCTGGTACGTGAACAGCGCCGGGCTGGTGTGTTCGGACGGCGAGACGCCCGAGGACTTCACCCTGGAGTTCCTGGAGCACGGTCGCATCGCCATCCGGGGCCGGAACGGCAAATACCTGCGCGGCGACCAGGGCGGCACGTTGAAGGGGGACGGACTCAGCGCAAATAGCTCAGCCCTGTGGGAGTACTGATACGTCCGGGGGGATACGGCTGATCTGAGGCCTCCCTCTGAATCCTCTCAGCGTCGAGGTTAACCGCTAATCACTGGTCAGCGTCAAGACTGATCTTCAATTAAATTAGGCTCAATTGCATTTTGAAGTAGGGGGACGTTGTTTAGACGTGACTAAGACTAAGGACAGCCTTTACCAGTTTTCCTCCCGCCGATTTCCACTTCCACATGACAAGGAACACAACATGGAGAACCGTGGAAACAGACTCCTCCAGGGGGAGGGAGGGAGGGAGGTGACTATGCCTATTCAGCCAATAAGAGCCGATAGATGAAGGAAGTCCTGCTTTGAGGTCGCAGCCAGATTTCAAAACATTATTGGTGTGGATGAACCTTAGATTTGTTATTATTCTGCTTCTCTCTTCCAGTGGGAATTTGATAAGACGTTTTATCTGTTAAGATCTAGAGATTGTTGATGTATGATTTTGACACTTCCGATAACCTTTAAAGTCACTTGTGTGAAAACAAGAAGCCTTCACCAGTAATCCAGCAACCATTTCAACCAGTAACAATTATTCCAGTCATTTCTGCTTCTCCCTGTTCCTTTTTATATAGGCCTGTCTTCCCAGTCGTTTTGCCAATCCTGACAGGTGTTATTTGAGTGACGAGAGGAGATGAAGTCGATCTAAGATCTATTGTGACGGAAGTGTTGAACGACCTACAGGCAGATGCTGACTCCTGCCACTCACACACAGAGCACTCCAGGAAGTACGTAGAGACGTGGAGACATTTTAGACAGTCAACATCTAGTCAACACTCTGAATGAGATCACTCTTCAGACAGGTCATTAGCACGGTGGTACTGTTATAGGATACGCCCGTTAACAGTTGGGAGTGATTGGGTTTCCGGTAAAGGGCCAGCCCCGCTACAGTCACCCATAGTAACAGGAGTAGACTGTAACCATGGCGCCCAGTGTATACATGGTAGCACCAGCGAGCAAATGTGCTGATTTAGGTTCTTGAAGTTGATTGATTTCTCACTTGTCGTTCTAATACATTTCCCGTCAATATTCCTTACTCTACTGTTATGTGAACATGGAAATAAAACCTCGTATTGCGCCGTGATATTTTGTTAAAGTCGTTTTGTTTCAACCAAATTGTCAAACCGATAAAAAGGTCCCAAATAGCAAAGCGACCAACTTTGTTTTATAAGTTAAGTACTCCAATGGTAAAGATACAATATAGATAGCCGATTTAAGAGTTAACTGGCGAAATTAATCTTCTCCCTGATGCCGTCGTTTTTTCAAAACAGGTAAACAATCCAATTCAAAAAGAAGGCTTACAGGGGTTTTACAGTGTAAAGGATCATTGGTGTTAATGGCAGATTGCCATAGTCCATGTTTCTTAGTACCTGTCTCTGGTCTATTATGTGCTGTTTAGACTGTAAGGATGCCTCTGCCTACGTAGCAATTATATCAAATCCTTGCATTAGTCATGTCTTTAACCCTCTTCAGTACACTGTGTACCGACTGAATTAGTTTCAATAGTCATCATTATGGAGCACGTTAGGTATGAAGGTAAGGTGGATGTGACCAGGTTATGTTTATAAGACCACAAACACAGGAGAGCTGCTGCACATATAAATAGCTCAGCGGGTTAGTCATAATGGGTCACAGTGTAGACAGGGAGATGGATAAGGTTAGGTAAGAGCATCTAAAGGCCACATGTTTAACAGTTAATATCTTATTTACATATCAGCAAATACCTCAAAAGTAATTAAATTAGCGCCTGACTCTCAACCACATACAAAATGCTATCGCCATGAACAAACATGAGAGGGCGACGAAGAGTCACCTATTTTCCCACCAGCAGCAAAGATACGCCATGTAGCCCCCAGAGAGGACAGACCACATTGTAAAGGCTTGGTTATGTCAGATAATGAGCAGAGGATTCTCTCTGAGCTGCTGGTACACACTGAGAAGTGACTGGGTCATCTTCCCGGTAGACAAGCCCGCCCCAAAGGCCTCTGGGATACGAGACTGCTGGATCTGCTGCAACAGGGCCTGATGGGAAAGGAAGTGGAATGGTTGAAAAACCTGGTTGTTGGCACTATACTAACATGGACTGGATTACTGTATGTCTAGAAAACAGGGTTCCCACACCTTATTGAACATCAAATTCAAGTCAAAGGACTTTTTAATGACTTTCAAGACTTAATTCCCTCAAATTCAAGGACTCAATACGACCTGTTTTGCAACATGTAAACACTATAGAATTAGAGTTTAGAAAGTAGAAAGTCTTAAACATTGCCATTTTTTTTGCACTGTGACGAGGGAGGTTGGTAACGTTAGATATGACCTCTGACATCCACGTCAAACTATAATATTTCCTTTATCGCACACAGGCAAATTCTAGTTTTACACAAACGTTTTTACGTTTTACTGATTCGAGCACTTTCAATGAATTATGTCCGTTTTCAAAAACTATCAAGACCCTATTTTCATTTTTTTTTCAAATTCACAAACCTTTAAGGATTTTTAAGGCCTGTGGGAGCCCTGTTATTAAAGTTATTAAAGGAGTGACTAGGTCGTACCTCAGCCTGTTGTAGAGCCCGTCTTAAACCCAAGCCCTGCTGTCTCATGGTGGAGGGGGTCTTCTCAGGGGCCCTCTGCAGCAGAGTCTGTCAGGTCACAGAAGAACACAAGATGAAACAGAGGGAAATGTTATTTAAAAAAAAAAAAAAAAAAATGCAAGTGGTTACAATGTGTGTGCGTGTGTGTGTGTGTGTACCTGTACACGGCACAACAGAGCATGGTGCAGACCACACACGGCGGCCATGGAGGAGCTCTCCACTTTGACCTCCACTGCTGCCGGGGCCCCTCCCTCCTGCGTCCCACTTCCCTCCTCAGTAGTTACCTGGAGAACACAAAACACACACACTGACGTTCAATTCTCATATAGGCGTTTCCATTGACAAGACACAATGCATGGAGTGTAGCTTTTTTTTTTTTTTTTTTAACTTCATTTTTACAGGGAAGATTGACTGTTTCAGCAATGCCCTACTTCACTCTGACACACAACCATTCACACCAGGAGCTGCCCAGTACATTGTCTTCTACTGGTGACTGGAGCTGGGGTTAAGTGCCTTGCTCAAGGGTCGACAGCGGTCATTGAGGGCACTTTCCCCCACCTAGATTATTCGCAGCTGGTTCAGGAATTTGAACTGGCAACCTTAAGGTCACACGCCTGCTGGTCTAACCTCTAGACTACCACTGCTCCAATACCCTTAATACAGTATTAGGAGTATCACACACCTCTCTGGCAGTCAGTTTGACTGTGTGTCCTCCTGGACTCTGGGCGTGGACCACCGAGCTGCCCTGAGCTCTCACGTCTCCTCGGGGCCCCGTCTCTCCTCCTCCGGGGCCTTGAGTTAGCAGCCAGTCCAGCACTGAGACGCACAGGCTTGGAAGAGCCGCCTTCGGCCCTTGGAGGTCCACATCTGGTGCCTTCAACGCCAGCGTAGTGTTCAGCAGTTCTGATGATACCCTAACGCTCGCTGAATAATTCTCCGCTCTTCCCTCCCCTGTCCCAGGACATCGGACCCTGCGGGAGCTCAAAAAGGCTTCGATGGTATCCACGGTGATGGTGTCTGCGGACAGAGAGGTTGCATTTTTGTGGCAGTTTGCAGTTCCGCTCACCCGCAGAGCATCCAACCAATCCACTGTCAGCGTGTCCACCGGCAAACTGACACAGCTGCCATCCAATCCCAGACGAGATGTCACTGCATCCCCATTGGCCAGAAGGCTGGCTAGTTCCTCCTGTCCCAGCAGGCTTCTCAGCGAAAACACGAGTGAGCAGATAACTGTCACGGGGAAGGATGTGTCACCTGCAGTTGCAAGGGGCAACGACACCTCAAACGTTTCCCCAGAATGGAGATTCTGGAAGGGGAAGGAGAATGTTCTAGAGGAGCTTTCCCCTCCTGCGGTGAGAGAGTAGGTCAGAGGTACAACCGTAACACAGAAAGTCCAGCCCTGTTCCAGAATGTAAGGACTGGAGTTCTCCAGGACGCAGGTCAGGTTCAGGGAGTCTCTTCCTAGCAACCTGCTCCACCTGACCACAGCGTGACATCCGATTGGCTTCGTTAAGACAGGAAGATTTTCTTCACTATTCCGATTGGCTAGCAGCAGGTAGCTGATGTTAAGCACCTGATTCAGGTGCCTGAGGACTTGGTTTTTGGACCAGATTGTACTTTTCAACGCCGAGCCCCTGTGGGAAATCAAATAAAAGCACATCCAGGTCAACAGTAAAGTCACGTTGGCTACAATAACTCTGTATTATCAAATTGTTGTTATATCACACGCACAATCAAGAGGATATCAAGTTGAACATACCTCTCACACACGTCTCCGATGGCAGCCAAGAGGTCCCTGACCCTCTGGCCCACCTGTGATGAAGGGAGGCTGGATAATCCTGCATCATCTCTCCCCTTAGGCAAGGTTATCCTCTGGAGCCTCCCCCTGGCAGACAGCCCGACCAGTTGCACTGCACCTGTAATCAGTAATTGTAATTTTACCAATATCCACACAGGATATGGTGTAACTATAGTTTGTGCCATAATCCAAGGTGAGTATTCACATTGAGGCCTGCTACCCTGCAAGTGAACATCAGGTTACACCGTCATAAATGTACAGGACTATAAGACAGGCAGCAACATTCCCCAGCTGTCTACTCTAGTTTCCAGGGTAAGTGTGAGTGAGTTAGCGTGGGCAAGTTTTGTGAGTGAGTTTCTTGAAAAGTGCTCCTCAAATAAAATGTAAATATGTTATTATTATTATTATTAAGTCACTGGAGTTATCAAGTGGGCACCTTCCTTCATTTAGTTGAATTAGACCGCGACACCTCAAGAAGACTCAACAGTGGATTCCAGCGTCCTGGAACCATCCTCCTCTTTACCCAGTCAAAACACACTCAGACCTGCTGCTGCACTCTCTGTTTCTAGTAATAATACCTTAACATCTGCACTGCCAACCACACTAGTTTAGTCTCTACTAGCAAATCCTCTGCCTTGACCTTATTGAGTTTAAAATTTCCACAAAAAAACATGGCTTAGTTTGAACCACGAGAGGGTTTTAAGTGATTCAATAAAACAGCTTCAACAGATATAGAAAGATACAAATGCTAGGAAAACCCCAGACACACCTTATGTTAATTATATGATGCGGTGTCCAGAGATAGTTTACTGGCTCAGAGCGTTCTCTTCTCCCCTAATGTCTCCTTGTTCTTCTTCTACTGTCTGTCTCAATAATCAATCAAAAAAAAAATACTAAAAGGTGAATGGGCCACTTAATGATAAAATTATAGAATACGAATAAACTTAATTCTGTGGTCCGATCAAGGTTCTGAGGTTTATGTTTTTATTATAAGTGGCCTCTGTTAAATAAATGCACTTGAATAATGAAGGTATCGAGTAGCACTGGAGAATGAGGTCCAATCTCAAATCAACCAATTTCCACCCTCTTTAACTCAATTTGTTCATTGCCAAACATAGAACTTGAAGATCATTTGTTCAAATAGGTTCAAATAGTTGTCAAGTGGATTAAAGGTCCATCAAAGCCTCTATCAACCCTTGACATCAAGTGATCATCAAATTGCTCAGTCAAATATCATCTCAGCACTGAGAAATGCCACTTGGCATAATAGACTGTTGTTGGTAAGCTATTTTTAACGATGCCAAACGATCGTTTTAATACGGGCAAAGAAAGTGCCGATTATCAATTTAACCAAAACGCGAAGGAAACGAGTGACCACTTTCAAACACTCCAGCTAAGTGGCCACTTGATCAAAGGTTGAGTGGCCAAGTGTTTGTTTCCAGCTCGGTCCTCCATCAGGTTAACCGTAGTCCTGTGTGTCAGTACAGCCAGGGCAATGCTTCTGCAGTCCTGCGCAGTGCTGTGATGCATAGGTGTGTATGCGTTTGAGAATATATATGTATATGAGAGAGAGAGACAGAGAGAGAGAGAGACACAGAGATAGAGAGAGCACAACGGTGTGAAAACAGCACTGTGGGTACCTGCGCCGTTGTGTGTAGGTCCACCCAGAGCAACAACCCTGCATACATTCAGACTGACAGGGCTTTGGAGGGCAGCAGGAACAGTCTTACTGGAAGATTCCTCACCACGGCCCCGCCTCTCCCCATGACCCGATGTCTCTCCCCACCCTGGGCCTGCTCTCTCAGCCGGTCCCCCTGCCAGATCCAGCGCCAGGAGGTCTGAGCCAGTGCTGTAGTAGAGGTGGTCCCCGTCCACACGCCCACACACCACGGGCCCAGAGACGCAGCCCTCCGTGAAGCCGGCTACCTTTCCCCCCACCTCTGGCGGCCCCTCGCAGGTCCCGACCAGCACCACTCTGCCCCGTCCGCCCACGACCACCAAACACCGAGGGCCTCCCGGACTGGTTTCCGCGGAAACCGATGTTCCGATGAACACGACCGGCTGCTCGAGGCCGTGCAGGACTTGCACCCGCGACCCCGGGAGACACAGAGGGAGGAAGCACAGGCGGCCGTCGGGCAGGCCGCAAAGGATTATGGGTGATTTGGCGAGAGCCGCGTCCACTCCGAACAGCAGCTTGAAGAGGACTGGCTCGAGGAGGAAATGGCCGTCTCCTAGTGGTGCCTCTGATGAAGGTAACATGGAGGAGGAAGAGGAGGATGATGGTCGTTCATGGTTTGAATGGACACAAACCACCACAGGCCTACCTCCAGGTCTTCTCCTCTGGTTTCTCTCCACGTCTTCGTGCAGACCAGCTGACACGACCGTGAGACTAAGCCCAGCAACCTTCTCGTGGCCCCTGGCGGTGGACTGTACCGAGGCTGGTGTTTTGTACAGACTGAACCACCAGAACAAATCTCTCCGGGATAGGGTCAGGAGAATAGATCCCACCAGGAACACAGAACAAACTCCTTCCTCTCTGACAGCCAGCCAATCAGAGGAGATCTCCAGTACAGCTGGACTGGAGGACAGGCTAGAGGAGCTTGGAACCCTGGTGAGGAAGAGAGGCAAAACCTGAAAACACTACTGTCTCTAATGAAGGTTTTAATAAGAAATAGAGTGAGTGAGTGATGTGTGTGAAAGAGAAGGAGAGACATACAAGACGGCGTTTATATCATAAACCATTCAAATGCACAGTATGGCTCATACCTAGACAACAGAAATGGTAAATTGACACAGTAAACTTCATCTTCACAGGCTGCATAAAGTAGCTGCTTATCGAGACTCTGAACCACGTCACAGACAGGACCAGGGAAGTGGAGGGTAGCCTGCAATAAAACGGAAAGCAAGAGAATAATCTTATTTTTTGCAGATAAAGCAAATGCGCATTCTGATATTCCTACAGAAAAAACGAATCTCTAATTAGTATACTCGCCGTTAGTTTCTTCTCTTGCATACTGAAGACATGGAGCTCGTCGCTACCATCGCACAGCAGCACATCTGTCCCATGAATAAACATTAATTTACACGACGCTGAGGATGAAAAACCAAACTCTGCCCAAGTCTCAACAGTACACCTCCCCTCCATAGCTGCACGTTAAATTAGAAACAATTCCGCATAGAGGCACACTTATAACTGCTTGAGTCTGAGTGTCTTCTTCCATTAAAGGGTCTAACACCCCGGCAGAGAAGTATATTTTGACGAGACAACATTAGACACATGATGCAAAGTTCCGCGCGTATTGTTAAGAACTACATTACCCATGAACATAAACGGAACTTCAATTGGTACATCGACCAACAACAGTTAAGAACTACATTACCCATGAACATAAACGGAAGTCCCGGTGGTACGTTTGACCAATCAAAACAGTCGAAGGAAACATCCGCCGAAATTTCAAAACGCTATTCGGGCTACTCGGTTTTAGCGGTGGTTGTTTTATTGTCAGTCTATTTACACTCTAGATAGATATTATGGATCCATCGACAGAAGAGGAGACCAAGCTGTATTTTTATGAAAACAGACTGAAAACC
>OMKK01053720.1:0-13401 GCA_900302305.1 Polymixia japonica
GAAACCATTTGATTATTTGCTCAGAATAGAGAGAATAGAGCGTCTTTGAATCTCACGCGTAACTCTAGACTGTGACTATGGGCTCGTGCTCAGCGCTGCTCGCTGGCGGAGACCCCGGAAGCTCGTGCTTGCTGTCAAACAGGACGGCGGCTGCCAGGAAGTGGGACGAATGAAGTTCATTTTTCACAGCTGGTGATGGCGGATGTGGTTGACATAGACACCATGAAGAATTACCACATAGCATTCGAGAAAATTGACCCCGACATCAGTCGCTATCCTTACTGTATTGTGTGGACGCCCATCCCCGTGTTGTCGTGAGTGTCTAGTTTATCAACTGCTCGGACACGGGACGAAGTAGCAGACTTGCTAGCTAGCTAGTTAGTGCTAAATGTGTGTTTTGTTGTTTGGTCCAGCTTATCGGTTGTGGCCAAAGGAGCAAAGCTCTCGTATATGTCTTAAAACAATGGTATCTTTCGTGCTATGTTACGACAGATACAGCGGTCGGTTATGATGATGGATGGATGACTTGTGACTTGTCTCTCCGGTGAATGTGTGCCAGTGTGAGCTAGTTGACTATAAGGGTGTATAGGATAGTGTGTGAGGATAGTGTTACTCAACGTGAACGTTATATTTGTAATTGATGCGAGACACCTCGAAGACAATGATTTATTTTGGTTTAGCTGCTAGGATTCATCTTGGGTAGCCTATCTGGTCTCTAATGACAGTAATACTGTAACCTACGGGCTCTGTTTGCTAGCTTTAGTCCATGTTTGACAGGCAATACCAGCTTAAAGTTGGTAAAGAATAGTCATAAACGGTTTATAACACAGTTATTACATGTTAATAATGTTTACGTGCTAGCAACATCGTTGCGGTGACGTAAGGTTTATTTTATGCTGACGTCACCCACACACATTCCTTATGTCTACAAAACCGAAGCTTAAAAGTTTGTTACCCAATTTCTGTGGTTTTATGATAGAATGTTTATTTTTCTGTTGTCTCAGATGGCTGCTTCCATTTATTGGGCACATGGGGATCTGCACTTCCACTGGTGTCATCCGGGACTTTGCTGGACCTTACTTTGTCTCAGTAAGTAATGACTGTTCACGTAATTTTGGGGTAAAGTGTAGCCTGTGTTACAAAAGGCCACAGTTTATGGGCTGGCATTTAATTGTCACCAGTTACCAAAGGCCTTAATTGATGTGTGGTTTCATGCCGAACATTAGGACCTTTTCTTAACATGCACCATGGTCCTTTCATAACACATCACAGCATCCCATTGGAAGAACCAAAATAAGTTTAGATATGGTGTGGATATAATGCTTCTTGTTTTACGTTGTCCTCCATGGGAATAATTTTCTGGGACATTTAAGTAGGTTTGAGTTGTTCACATTACATCACATTGTGGCTGCTTAAATGCGCTTTCTTTCTTCAGCTATCTTTTGACACCTAAACAGAGATATGATTGAGTTTTATGAGAAAATAAAATGGCAAAAATAAGATGTTTTGAAGTTATAGATCCCTACTGATTCTGGGATATTGTAGATTAGTCTGATTCCACCACTTTCCTATAAGAAATAGAATTGAATTGGACTTGTTTGTTGATGCCTTACATTTAAGTCCTCTGAGGAATCAATAAAGGGTTCAGTACTATCCAACTCCCTTGAAGCTAGCATACGAGTACATGGTGCCATCATGAAAAAGAAAGCCCATTCTTTGGGATCATCAAAGGGATTGTTTGTTGGTGGATGGTTCAGTGGTTTGGGCAACCCTGGCTGTCAAAGTTAGTGTGTTTACTTGCTAGACCCTGGCTATCGTTTTCCAGCCTTTAGACTTGGATTGGTCTCAGCTGAATTAAAGAAACATGAGGATGTTTTACCTACAGTGATACTGACCACTGCCCCACACTCCTGTGAGAAATGGCCAGAGTGTGAGGCCTGACTACTGACTGATGAATTTAGTAAATATTAAATATCAATATTTTCAATTCCATATGAATATACATGCAAAAAAAAAACATTCTTATGGAAGTGTTATAAAACATTGTTTATTAAAACATTGTTTATTACTGTAACTATCAAGTACTTTTTAATTTGCTTTTAGTATTCATTAGTATTCAAATAATATTTAAAATAAAAGCTAATGAATGATGTTTTCTTTTTTGCAGGAAGACAACATGGCCTTTGGGAGACCAACAAAGTAAGTAAATGAAACGCGTTGGGGTATCATGATTGTACTGGGTTGTTTTTTTTACCCTAGTACACATTATGATAGCAAATCTCCAGTGAGCAATATTCAGAACCCATCTTAATTTTCCTTTAAATTAAAGCTGAGCACGATGTAGTCATTTCAGTTCTCATCTTGTTTGCGATGACCTTGGAAGAAACATGGAGTAAAGACCTTCTCCCTTCCCAGGTACTGGATGCTTGATGTGGGCAAGGTATATGCTAGCGGTTCCAATGCCTGGGACACAGCAGTACATGATGCATCAGAGGAGTACAAGCACAGGATGGTGAGTTGTTAGTTTTGCAAGCGTGCGCTCCATTGATTTCTGTCTTAAAGAGTACGCCACTTGATTGGTACTTGTTTTTCTTTTCTCCAAAGCACAACCTCTGCTGTGACAACTGTCACTCGCATGTTGCCATGGCACTGAATCTAATGCGTTATGAAAACAGCACCTCGTGGAACATGGTCAACCTTTGCCTGCTCGCCCTCATCCATGGCAAGCATGTCAGGTAAGGCAGGGCAGGGTGATCAGTCTCTAGGTATACTGTTTTGCTGGCAGTTTTCTTTTCTAAGCAGCCACGAGAAGTAGGGCTGGAGATGGAGTTTGTGAAAAGCGTCTGGTATCCCAGGGGCTGAGGCATCATTTCACAATGTGCCTTGAGCTTGTTGTGTCTCGGGACACTCCTGAGAGAGAGTCCTGGTTCTTAGGAAGTATTTGAGTCTATATAGGACATGAAGCTGGTAGGCCTTTGCTGTTTATTAATACTGAAGGAATAAGACTGTGCAGCCCCATGGCCCTCCATCAAGAGTGGGAATTATAGAGTGGGTTGGACAAGACCAGCCTATAATAGGTGGACTGAAGAGTTGTTGTGACTTGTGCTGTGGTCACTATGGTAACAGTGAGCACGGGATAACTGATGACATGCTTGATGTCTCAAGAGCACGCTGTCTGGACGATGGGAGAAATTACAAGAATTTGATTAGCATTCTGCATTAATGATCACTCTTATTTCTGTTTTTTTTTTTTTCACCTTACCTCACCTTACCTTGCCCTTTCTCGAAACACACTCTCTCCATCTCCATTGTCTTCTATTTGTTTTCCTGTCTCTATTCGTCTGTGGTATCCAGCTGTGCAGGGTTCCTGAAGACCTGGCTCCCTTTCCTGATGCTGACAGGAGTCATCCTTACAGTGGCCTTGACCCTTAACCTCCGGTGACCGTGGAGGCGGAGGACAGCAGGGAAACCCCTGCCGTCGGGATGCAGCGTTGACCTTCTGAGTGGGCAGGGAGGCATCGCTCTGTGTTCCGCACGTTATCATGGAGGAAATAAGGACTACTCACCCCAGGATCCAACTGGGAGGAGGTCCCAAGGAGGAAGGCCGTCATATTCGTCCAAATGTAAACGCCTGCTCATTTTTGTGATGGCAGGCGACCTGTTACTGGCCTCACTCTAGCAGTGAAGCCAGAAGGAGGAAGCAACTTATTTTTACTTTTTACTTCATAATTTCTTTCAATGAATAGCTCTTGAGTGAGTTCTGTGGCATTATTCCCCCAGCCCCCACACACAAATAAACACCTCATGGATTATAGTTAATGAAAGCCTAACAGGGGGTTTAAGCCATTGCCACATGGAAAGTAGGAGTCAAGTTGGAGTAGCAACAATGTTTTTGTTTTTTAGATTTTCTTTTTTCAGATTTTGAGTATCTTACTTTGTAATGCATTGGGACTGTGGTTCCTTAAATCAGTGCTTCCTGAATGGCGTTTTTATATTGTAGAACAGAAACCTGCTAAGTCAATTATATGCCTTTCTAGGAGTTTATTACATTTCATGCTTGATTTGATACAGCTCTTAAACTGCAACCCTTAGTAGTTTGAATTTTAGTGCATTTTGTTATTGCATTAGATTGTATGCAAGATAATACTTTAAAGGTATCGGCAAATCTGGACCTTCTAAAACAGTAATATTTGTTTCTCTAAAATCTGTCAGCATTGCATATTTTTAGATGTGTAATGCTATGGTATTAGTTTAATAGGTTTATGACATCAATGATTTCATTAACTGCAGATTATCAATGCAATGATCATCGTAACCTTGGTGATTTTGGCTGTAGAATATACCTACAGAAACCAACAGACATTTTGGAAGGTTTTTGCCTTCTGTTGTGCCAAATGTTTGGAAATGACAGACCATCTCAAAACAGTGTCCTTAAAGATGTAGCCTGTTGTGAAGTGAAGCATGTTTTTTTATTTCAGTTTGAACTCAACAGGTACTGGGAATGAATAGCTCTTTGGCTTGAGTTGAATTAATGAAACCCTGGTCCGTATTTTAACATTTTCTTTAAGCAGAGAAATCCTTTAGTTTTTTCATATTCACTGCTTTTGCCTATTACATTGAGATAGATGTTAGAGTAGGTGCCTAAAAGAAAAAAATCTGACCTCTTTCACAGAACCTGCATAGTCAGATTCCAGCTAACTTTTGTATCCACGTTTACATCCTATACACTCCATCCATATTGGTTTTGTATGTCGTTTTATACAACGTTAATCCCAAATGATGGTTGGCACTTAAAATCCGTTGCCATGGCTGTAGTGAGTAGATTCAAATCCCTTCATTGTTTGCAATCAAACAGAAGAAGTGTTGAGCCCTCTCTTTAGCCACGGTGCTGCCAGAAGCAGCAGGTAGCCAGGATCCTCAGGTTTTCACACACACCACAACTCCTGCTAAATATCCCCAGTTTCCTCCAGCCCCCGGCAAGCGTCACTCCTGCTGTTTTCCAGCACTGGCAGATCAGATTAGAAGGTCATTGTGAAATTTCACTTTTTCACAAAGCTTTGATATATCAACCAATGTATTGCAATAATCTAAAGTGGATGTCATATATATTTGTCCTTATAAATTTAAAGAGTATATATATATATATTCTTTTTCTTTTTTAATTGATGTGACTTTTTCCTTCTACACAGCAGATAGGAGTTGATAGATGCTAGGGGTTGAAAAGTGCCGATATGCAAACTTTCCAGGGTTTGGCTCTCCTTATTGGGTTCATGCTTAATGCTGACATTCAATGGCCTCTTGTGTGTATTTTTTACCAATGTTACCTGTAAATACTAAAGCAGATATAGGCCAAGTGATCTTTATATAATTTGCAACTTTGTTTTCCCACATACAGCTTCATCACTTAGTCACTTGTTTTGACTGCAGATATCTTCGATCACTTTCCAGGTGGATTCTTGTACTGTATTGTTTTTCTCATCATTCCACTTCTACATACAGTCCATATCTCATCACTGTTCTGCAGTAAAGCAGATTTGTGCCTGGATGCGTGTGTGAAGGAATGTACATCAGTGGGTACTTGTGTGTGTTCAGTCATGTACATGGTTGTTGGAGCATTTATTTGCATGCCAGCATGTATGTATTGCATGCATGCAAGGATATGAGTGAAATTGGACCTGTGTGTGTGTGTGTGTTTTCAGAGTTTTACTCATACTGTGGCTTCTTGAAGTTAATGATATGCTGCATATCATTGCAGCCAACTGCCTAACAATTTATTTATACATTTATTACTACATATATTTCTCTACGGATGTATGTTTAATGTGATTGCTGGTAGGCCTGCTTAAATTGATAATGTTGACTTGATCCCATAACCTGTGAGCTATTTATGTCACAGGGTAATCACTTTCAGTGTAGATACTACTTTACCCCTTATATTTATCACTAACAAAAGGAATTCAAGACTTTGGACTTGTATTGGAAACAAGCAGAGGAAGGGGTGAAGCTAAGGGCTGTGACTGAATTCTACAGCGTGCTTTTGTTTGTGCAAAACAAAAGTCTCTAAATTTCCACTGACAATGCCTAAAAAGCAATGATGTTTGACATATTTCTGCATCCAAGCAGAAAGGCGTTATTCAGAGGACAAAGCAGTTGTATCACAGCCAGTCACAGTTGGGTGCAGAGTGGCTAGAAAAACTAATCACCCCCCTGAAAATGCATTTTTGGGGGGGATTTTTTTCAAAGTACAAAATTTTATCAAAGTTAAAATTAAATTCCAAGAAGTACAATTAAAATAACAGAAACATTGTTAAGCATAAGTATTCAGTATTCTTTCTTTATTTTAGTTAAATTACCACACTTGGAAAGATGTGTCCAACTTTTCACATTACATGTCACTTACACGTCATCTTGAGATTGTTTTTAGGGGTTTTGAACAATATTTTCTTTTCAATATTGTTTGAATTCTGTTTTTCTTGTTAGAAAAGTGAAGATCAGGTCACTTATTGGGATTTTAGGACGTAGGGTGAATTTCCACATGTATTAAACCGGTTGCTAGCAAGAAGAACTGAATCTAAGTTATTTTGAAAAGAAAACGTAGGCCCCTATGAACAATCTAAAAATGGCGTCTGAGTGACACATGATGTGAAAAGTTGACCACATTTTTCGAGGTGTGATAATTTAGCTCAAATAAAGAAAGGGTGTTGAATACATATGCAACTATGTCTCTCTGTTTAATACACATACATTTCTAGAATTTCATTTTAACTTTTTTAGCAGTAGTTTGCATTGAACACAGACACCCCCCCCCAAGAAAATGCATTTTGACATGACATTGCAGTACAACAAAAATTAAAAAATTTCAGGGAAGTGAATCATGTTTATAATCACTGCACGTGCACAGAGATTATTTTCTGGCAAATCTCTTGCAGACCATGCCTAGCAAAAACTTTGTATGTGCATGTATAACACTCCCAGTGTTTGTTATGCATTGCAATGGTTGAAATACTTGAATGTTTATCTAAATTTTGATTTTGTATTCAGTAAGGAGAAACAGAAAATAACACTGACAAGCACTCCCCTGTGACACCAGTAGCACATGTTCCATTTATTTAATGAAACACCAAACCAAACACCAAAATGACTTTATTTTAGGGGCAAATTAATGAAATAAGTGAGAAATTGAATATTTAGGAAGAGAGATTCAAAAATGAGTCAGAGGAGCATTACACTGAGCCTTTATCAGAGTGCATGTGCAAGAATGCAATATTCTCTAGAGACCCTTTGAATGGATTTTAGACTTTGCCTGCTGCGGTGCCTTGCTGTATCCAAGAGCCAGGTCCTGGAATGTGGAGACCTGTGGTTCCACCAATTCAGTCAGTTGACAAAGGACAGTCGGGATGCTATTATTAGTGCCACTATCCATATATACTTATATATACAGTCTACTACACCAAAACCCTCTTTTGTTTCTACAATCCCTTAAATATCCCTTATGCTGCAGATCATAGCCTATAGCTCATAGGACCTTCTTAAGAAACCTGCAAGTGACTGTGTGAACTGTGAATGTATTTATGACATAACTATAATACCAATAAAGATGTTTATTATTGTAGAAAACTGCGGGAGTGTTTTCATGGATTCACGGATGGTGTTGTATTTATCAGGCCTGTCAGTAGTGCTGATGTAGGATCACTCTAGATTCCCTGGGCAATGCCAATCAACATTATGTGAAAAGCAGAACGTGACTACATCAGCCCGTCTGCTCTCAGACGCTATAAATATCAACACAGAAGTATTTTATGTGATAATCTTTACAATTGAAGTTGCCAGGAATAAACGCTGAGTATGTCATCACTGATTTAGACTAGGTATCCCAGGTGTGTCATTTGGCTATCAAATGGTTAAACTCACATTCACTCACAATTGCCTTTATCCTATAAAACATCACAGTCCCCAGGAAAGGGGGATCAAAGGCCTTGCACCCCCAAACCCCACCTGGGTATTATACCACCTGCTGGGAAGTCTTCTTGCTCATAGTGATTTCTATCCCATTTGTATCAAGTGTGCATTGTTAGTACGCATTGTTAGTGCAAAGCGTCTTGTGAACATTATGGCCCTAAAAACAGAATCGAAAGAGAGGTGTGACCCCCACCTACTCACTCCTAATATCAGTTGCCTGTACTTTCCTCCGCGCCAGTAGAGAGTCTGGGAGGGAGATATAGATCCGGATGGGGTGCGTGAGTAGCCCCTCCCCACAGATTGCACTACGCGATGGTCCTTTAATTTCATTGTTCGAGAGAAGCGACGCCCCGCTTGCCACGGCAAGGATCAAAAACCAAGATCAGCAAGACCCCCTTTTTCTTATGGAAATCAGACCCTGCCTTCCAGTCACACGTGGGCTTCAGAAATGCAAAGTTGAACATTCACAGCCAGGACGTTAGAGAGCGGCACGAAATGATGTCTTGGACAAGCTGACGAGCGCAACTTTCGCCGCAATTCATTTAGTCATTATTCAGTTGTTTCAATGAATACGAGTATAATATACTGATTTTGCATCGCATAGTTTTCCAAAATGCTGGATTTGACACAACGCATGGTTTTCTGTGCGCTGGTCTGTTCCATTTACGCACGGGCATCGTGCCCTCCTCGTTGCGAATGTTCTGAAGCAGCTCACACTGTCAAGTGTGTCTCGAAAGACTTGCGGAGTGTCCCGTTTGGTATTCCTGGATACACACGGAATCTATTCATAACAGGAAATCAAATAAGTCGAATTGGACCAGAATGTTTCAAAGGATTGGATAATGTCACCACCCTATCACTGAGCAATAACAGGTAAACATCTTTTTTCAGGGCAGTTACATTAATTCAGTTTAATGATAAATTACCAGTTATTTTCTCTGAAAACACGAAGATACAAGTTGTTACATTTTTCACTGTCCTGTTTTTTATTTATGGATGAATCATTGGATTATATTTATATTTATGGATCGTTAACAAGTGTGTTCAGAATCTCACAGTGTGAAATGTTCCCCATGTTCCACCAGGATTTCAGAGGTGGAGTCCCATACCTTTGCGGGTCTACGCAGCCTCCGCTCTATGGACCTGAGTAACAACCAGCTGGCTGTCATTCACCCTGAGGCCTTCATCGTGCAGAATCAATCTCTGCGGGAACTCAACCTCAGTCGAGCCCTGTACAACCATTCATCGGTGATCGACCTGGTCACCTCTCTCCGCTGGAGCTCCCTTGGGTCCCTGCAGGGGCTGGATCTGTCTGGCAACGGCCTGATCTACTTGCCCTTGCGCATCTTCTCCCACTTGGCCAGCCTGCGACGGCTGCAGCTTTCCAACAACTCCCTGGTAGCTATTCACAACTCCACTTTCTCAGGCCTGGAGCAGTTGGAGGAGCTCGACTTGACCCTCAATGCCCTCAAGACCGTGCCAGAGGAGGGCCTGCAAGAGCTGGACTCTCTGCCCAGAGCCAGGCTCCTGTTGGGGGAAAACCCGTTCACTTGCACTTGTGGCATCGAGCCCTTCGCTTTGTGGCTCAATCAGTCACAGGGACGCATTAGGGACACCGAGGGCCTGGTGTGCGCCTTCCCGGCTGGCATGCGTAACGTGTCCCTATTGGCCGCGGGCAAGCTCACTCTGGGATGCCACCAGAGGGCTGCAGGGGCAGACCTCGCTTTGCAAACGTCGTATGTGTTCTTGGGCATAGTCCTGGGCTTCGTAGGCTTGATCTTCCTCTTCGTACTGTATCTCAATCGCAAGGGCATCAAGAAGCGGATCTATGACATGCGTGACGCCTGCAGGGAGGTGTGGGAAGGGTACCACTACCGATACGAGATCGATTCTGATCCCAGGTTATCACAGGTCTCCACAAGCGCTGATGTTTGATAGGACAATCGCTAGTGTCATTTTTTCTTATGAAAGCCTGACTATTTTCTAATACATTTATCAGTAGAGGAATGTAAAAACTGTACATATTTGCCTGTAAATATATACATACAATTGTGTTAATCATCTTTTAGCTTTGTTGATTAAAGCATGCACTGCCTGCCTTTCCTGTAGTAGTTCATTACTCAACTAGCATCCTCTTTTAATACACAAAGTCTTGGATTTGTTTATTCCTTCTTTTTAAATGGACAGAAATGCTAAGAAGTGAGGTTTTAAGTGGAAGGACCACCAACCTTACTTATACATTAATAGACCCTTCCTCAATTCTGGACTGTTCTATATTTCCATACCAGAGCATTAGTAAGTGCCTTTGTTAGTTGGACACCAAGGAATGAGTTAGATATAGACTATTATATTGTCAGCTTGGTGATCAAAGGAATTATTAAAAGAAGACAAACTTTAATTTGTACTGAAGTCAAGAACTGAGATGGGCTTCTCATTTTATTTTTGATATGTTGTTATACAGTAGTCTCTGAGAAATTTAGAGTTCCTGTAAAGCTCATGTACAACCACAAAAGTCAGCTAATAAAATGCTGATACTATGAAACCAGACCCTTTGAATTTTAGTCTCTCGTTCATCTTTGAAGCATTTAGAGCAGGGCAAGCCCTTTGGTCTTCTGTCCTACTGCCCCAGGGTGCCGTGAGGAATTAAGTCCACAGCATTCCAAAGGGCGGAGGACTTTTCCTAAGCTCTCCTGAAATCAGTGCCCTGCTCCTCTTTGGCTATGAATTGGAACGGGACAATTTAGTGCAGAGCAACGGAAATCTCTTAGCCTCTTTTTTCATCAAACTTTGCTTTGTTTTAACTCCTCTGGTCTTATTGTCAAAATGATGAGAACCAGTCCCGGGCCGTGGCCGCTGAAAGCAATCCCTCCTCCCCCTTGAAGACAACAGCCGTTCTGGAAGCTCTTTGAAGGAAAGCCTGGCTCTACACATTTTTCTGTTTAAGGGACTTTTTCCAGTGATAAGATACAGATGATTCTGAAACACCAGCTACATACTTTCATTCAGTGGTTCACTCTTACCAGTAAAGGAACTGGCTTTATGAAACTACGAAAAGGAATTTGGAATTTATATTCTTATGGTTTTGAGATGATTATATTCCTCTAATTTTTATGTTTTACAATTATGAGTATGCTAAGTATGGCTGTGATTGTGATTTTAGTTGTCATATTACCTCAAATATTACCTCAAATAACACTGAAATCTAGAAATGGAAATTTTGAATTCTACATTTAGCCAGATCCCTATGAATGTTATGTCCATGTTTAAATTGGAGCCAATTAAAGCCTTTACAGTAATATGTAGTCCTAAATCAATGTCATATTGTGAAAGAATGTAATGATTCACCTTCTGCATTCCTTTAAAGTTATGATTGTATTCAGGGTCGGGGTATTACTTGTTATGTTCCCCAAGACAAAAGAGATTCAATTCTCTGTGGCAACTTTGATGCAGAAACGGAGAGACAGAGGAAGAAAGAGAGGGAGAGAGCAATCTGCCATTCCTAAAAAATGTTTTTGCTTGCCCAAATTACTATCTAGGCATTTGGAAAAGTGAAAAAGGGTCTTGGAGTTGAGTGAGGAATAGTCCCCCTTGTTTGAAGCCAAAGAAATGTCTTCATCCTATCAAGATGTACTCCAAATTCCTCTGATAGTAGGACAGAAATGTTTATAGAGAGTGGATCAGTTTTACTGCATGCATAATGACAAAATAAAGCTTTAGAAATGTTACCCTCTTGATGTCTGTTTACTCATTTAGCAGAAAACAGTGCCTGACTCCATAATATCTTATGTTTCCATAACCTTATACCCAATTAAAGGTACGTGATTTGATGTTTCAAGTGTTCTGCGTATTAATATTACAAGTTGCAGAACCACATCAAGCCCGGCATTTACTTGCTGAAGAGAAAACAATTGAGGCCAGTGCAGTGACACAAAGGGCAGCTCAAATAGCAAGATGTGTGAGATGAGCTTTGTTTTCCAATGCAAAGATGCCTTGTGATACTCATTTCCTCTCTACGTTCACAGAGGGCCATTATACTGCCATGTAATAGGATTCACTCATGATGACAAAGTTGAGCGCCTTGATCCAGCCCTTGTTAGAGAAGTGTCATCATTCTAAATAATTGCCTGTGGGAGGAAATCCCAGGAGAAGTTTTCATTTACTATTACACAATGTGTCACAAGTAGGGCATTAAGCTAGCTTGGGTTATTGGTGTCAATTGCCAGAACAGAACGAAGAATGATTATTCATCACTGGCCTTTACATCCCTAGGCCATTAAAGAGTGGACGCCGAGCTGTATTTGTTTAACGTAGTTATGAGTCTGACCACAACTGCTACGCTGAAAACTATGCTGTCACATTGCTTTAGGCTGTGCAAGACTGTCTCAGCAGGCAAGCAGTGAAGAGGGAAGAACCTTACAAATAGATAAAGTCATTCCCCATTACTCCCTGTGCGCAAAAGAAAGGCTTGTTAAAAACCAGACAAATTTGACCAATTATCTCTGCTTTTCAGACTGTATATTGCACATATCTGATTGTAATATCATGTTTACATTCACTTCTTAATTTGAATATGACTATTAAAATAGTTCTGTATCTCCTGTCCCCATAATTTTCTTTGACAGAGAAAACATATAATTTTCATAATTTGCTTACCATTTCTTGTACTTCAACAAGCTTTTTCTGAGACCACTGGGGTTTCTTTAAAGAAGCGGCTTTTTAAAAACTTAAATACTTTTATATTTTAAGTCTCGTACTAAACCATGATGCGTGTGGTTTGGCAATTGAATATAACAAAATATATATATTTTTTTGTTTTTAGCTTTTGAAAATGTTCCTCTGAAGGATTTAGGCTTTTATATGACTCCTGTCTCTTGGAACATCTTGGCGCCATTAAACGGATTTAATGGCCGTGATAGGGAATATGCCTTAAAAGTGAATACCACATCTGTGAGAAATTGAACATGTTGAAAAGAGACCACAACAGTCAGCAGCATGACGACAAAGACAAAGTGGCATCCACCCCCCACCCCACCACTGGTTTGGTATGACAGGCAGAGAGGAGGGAGGAGACACAGTTCCCCCTCCTTCTCTCCCTCTTTCTTTGTCTCTCTCCCTCTCCCTGTCTGCCTCTCTCTCTTTCTCCCTCGCTCTCTCTCTCTCCCTATCCCCTCTCTCTTACTCTCTCTCCTTCACTCCCTCACTCTCTCTCTCTTCCTCACTCTCCCTGTCCCCCCTCTCTTACTCTCCCTGTCTGTCTCCCTCTCTTTCTCCCTTGTTCTCTCTCTCTCTCTCCCCCTCTCTCCCTCCCTCTCTCTCCCTATCCCCCTCTCTTACTCTTGCTCTCTCTCCCTCTTTCCCTGTTGGTTTATATTGCTTCCTTGGGCCCTATCTCATCTAGGGGCCTATGTCATCACTGACAACAGTCATCACTGAATAGTATAG
>OMKK01053728.1:0-16613 GCA_900302305.1 Polymixia japonica
ATGCGTATGTGAAGGTCTGTAGAAGATGGTCCCGTCTCCCTTAGCCGGTGTAACTGCTGCGAAGCGAGAAGCCCCTCCTCCTGGACAAGCTCCTCCCCCACCCCTCGCACCGCCAACCTCTGCCCTAGCCCCGCCTTCTCCAGCCATATCGACCTCTGCCTGGGACCTTTGTCCAGTGATTGGCAGGAGCACTCAGGAAGTAAGCCATTTTAATCAAAGATACATTCAGTTGTGGTGATAACTAGGAAATATTGCTTTATTTTTTAGATATTCTGGGAATTCATCAAACAAACTAAGAAGACCTTGGGGTTAAATAAAGTTCACCCCATCTTAAAGGGTCCTTTTTAGATACTTGGTAAAAGTTTTTTGTGAATAAAAAATTAAAGTGTCATCAGTCACACTCAATATTTAAATGACACTTAGCAAATAAACATAGTTGGTTTATGCTGTTGAACGTGTACAGTACAGTCCAGTATGTCCCTGACAGGCCTGTATGTTTGTCTCAGACTGTAGCAGTCTGATCCAGGGGAACAGGGTCATGGAGGTGGCTGGCTACCTGGAGCAGAGGTGTCACTGTGGCATCTCTGCCCTCTACCTGCAGGGTGAGACACGCACACACACACACACACACACACACATCTGCAGTAAGTGGTGCACGTCCACATGGATTTGGATCTCCCACCAACTAGGTCCACATCTGGATGGAGGTGATGGGAGAGGAAGCAGCGAGGTTCTCCTTGGAGTCATTTAACCTTCAAAGGGCTAAGGAATATTAACTCTATCTTCACCTCCCTCTCAGGTCCCAGATAGAAATTTCCATCATGATTTGGGAATTTCTATGTGGGAATAGATTGTCATTCATCCCAGTTCTCCCGTAATAGGAATGTAAGCATCTACCAGTCATTCAAAAGGGGTCAATTAAACGGTCTAAACTCTCTCGCGACACAGAGACGTAAATGGTCTTCGTTTTATTCCGTGTTCCAGGGGCCAACTTCTCCTGCGTGTCTGGATGGCTGCGGGTCCGTGGAGACATCCAGGCCCTTTCGGACCACCAGAAGACCCTCATCCTCAAGACGTCCCACACACACCCCTCCCCTGGCCAGGGAGACACCTGCTTCACGCCCTCCAAAGGCCGACAGTTGAGCACAGGTTAGATCCACCTCTACGCATCTACAACGTCCGGGCAGCCCGGCCAGGCACACAGACGCCTACAGTCTACTCATGTTTTAAACCAAATGAAGCCACTTGAGCGACCTTGAGTGCTCTTGAGCGACCTTGAGACTATTGGTCTTCACTTACTGAGCTTATCAGATCGCTGTCTGAAGTTGATTATGGAGGCACACACATTAAAACTGTACATGCAGTGTTTTGCAGTTAATTAAATAAAGATGATACACCCACATAGATCTATAAATATGCTGATTAAAAATATATTGCTACCTATGTTAACACATTTTGACGGCCCGACACATCGACCATCTCTGTTTGTCTGTTGCCAGTTCAGTCAGTGTGTGTTCGTCTCCCTCTAGTGGGTTGAAAATATTTATATAGTAAAAAAATAGTTTAGTTCAGTTTATGCTATTATAACAATTTAAGTTGTGGCTGTACTTAACAGAACACAGCCTCTGTTGTCTTTAAAGAGGGTGAACAGTATCTTAGTGAATATGTCAGTATTTTATAAACCTCTCGTTTTGGTCCTGGATGTTCAAACTATAGTTCTTACACATAAAATCTATTAAGTGAATCCCAGTTTTACCTCTTTCTGAATGCACCTGAATCTCTAGTTTACCAGGAAGCTATTCTATTTCCTGTACATACGGCTCGGCTGTGCGCTTGTGTGCCCGTGTCTTGATTGACAGTCTTCACCTGAATGTTCATTGGTGCGTCGGGGGTTGCAGGGCGGGCCCAGGTCAGTCCGTTGACTCCACCCACACATGCACTGACAACAACTGACAACAAGCATGCAACAGGGACCCACCGCTGCCTAATAACTCTACTATAGGCTGAAATTACACAAACATCGCGTAGGGCATCTTGGACGCGCGGAACATTTAAACATACTGTCCTGTTTTTAGATAAAGACATCAGAAGACATGCATTATCTTGAGAAATTGAAACAGACAAGGTTTTTCATCTGGAGGATTCAATAATTGACTTCTCAAAAATGTCACATTAAAACCGGTATTCATGAAATACAATGGAAGAATGTCTGGAGCCAAGAGGCAGAGTTCATCCACATTGAGGGGGAATGTCTGACCATAAGCTGATCGCGATGATGTGAATGTGATGTTTCCTTGACATTTGAGAAGAATGTCTTGGCAGCGTTGAGAACCAGTTCATCCAGAACCAGGGCTGTGTCCTCTGGACGTACCCAATGTTGGCTGGGTGATAGATTGATTGAAAAATATGTTTTCATATTGTAAATCTGACACAATAATTGACTCCTAATATCAAATATGACTTACATAAACTGCAGTAACAGTTTTTTTCATGTGAGTGATACAAATGTATGAGAATATTTGTAAATTATTAACATGTAGGTATCGTGCAGTAGAGCAGAGCTGTTTAACGGTTGTATCTTCTCTGTCTGAAGAAAACTGCTGTCACAACGTATAGTTTGATCAAAGTCCTTGAATTGACACCTTTGGTTTAAGCCTGTATTTTATTCTGAAACCGGAGCTGTGTTTTTCAGCTCGATGAAGGCTGTGATCACCGAATTGCTGTGTTGTTGAATTGTGTTTTGCAGAGTCTACGCTGGGCCTGCAGATTGGGCTGGTCATAGGAGTCCTGCTGCTGCTGGGGGCAGGAGCTGCTCTGTTTATATACATCTACAAGAAGAGGTGAGGACTCTTTCGTTCGTTCATTCGTTCGTTCTTTGTAATGTTCTCTCTAAGCCTCACCTTGAGGTCTTTCCTGTTCATAAAAGCCCGGTCGGTAAAGTGAAACTGTTATGGATGCCCCACAGTGCCTCTTTAGATTGTTTTGATTGACAGGATCATAAAAAACCCTTTTCAGGAATGAATTGTCACGAATCTCATAAAGCCTGAACTCTTTAACCTGCTCACAGAGCCCACTTCCTCTCTTCTGATCCTCACACAGTAATGGATCCTTTACTGTTTTAGATTTGCCTGACTGGCATTACATAATACACACTCAGGTATTCTCTAGCCTGCCTGTTCTCTCCAGCTCTTCTGCTCTGGGTTTCTGTTGGGTTTTATTTGCCCTTGTCTTGTAGTAATACATTTTTCATGTACATTTTTTGCGTTTTAAATGAAAAATGTATTATTATTATTATTGTTATTATTAACTCACACCAGGATTTACAAACAGCACACAATCATCAAACTTCCTTAAGAGAAGAGTTCTACAGGAACTCTTTAGATGTTAATGTGTGTGTGTGTCAAAGAATAAATTGTCAATTAGAACAGATCAACACAAAGTGGATTTGAGAACAGAGATTAACCAAACTGTGGTTTTAATCTCTGTGTATGTCAGTATATTGTAGATCCTGATGGCATTACTACTTAATTGACAAAGTGTGTGTGTGTGTGTGTGTGTGTGTGTGTGTGTTTCTTGTCCCCAGACGTCCTCTGGACTATTACTCCATGGAGCTCAACGAACATGCAGAGGGACTGTCTGAGTTATAATCCAGGCCTTGGGTCAGTGTGTTGGTGGGTCTACGTGCTGTGTGTGTGTGTGTGTGTGTGTGTGTGAGTGTGAGTGAGGACTGCAGGAGAGAGTAGAAGGTCTTAAATTGAGGTTAATTTAAACTGTGTGTTACTGATTGATACCAGGAGGATCCAGGGACAGCACCGTCCCAAGTGAGTATTTTGTGGCATCTAGGACAACATGTCAGACCTCAGCGCAGGCTGCACACAGGGAGGTCAGAAGTAAACACACAACCTGAACCTAGGCCTATGAAAACACCGTGCCTATGAACAGTGCTGGCTACTTCAAACTCCAGGGTTTTTCATTTTAATACTTGAGAAGTGAAGTCTTTGTACATGATATGTATCGAAAAAATAACATTTTTATGGTTTTATTGTTTTATCCTATTGTTGTGGTGAAAGCATTATTCAGATTAACTCAAATTACAGTGTTACCTGCGTTCGATTCATACAGGAATTTATATTTTGCCATTTTTCTTCATTCATCAAATTCTCAGTCGATATTGCACTGCATTAATCAAGATGACGTCTGTCGGCCTGTGTTATTTCAAAGTGCTTGGCTCCTCCCCCTTCCTCACTGTGTGTAACAGATCTGTTTCAACTACAGTTACTGAGAGCGCTCGATTACCTTCTAAATGTGAATGTGTTTAGCTGACTTGTGATGTGACGCCTTTTAACTACGTCTGTACGCTGGCTTAAAGCAAACTGTTTACATTTTATCAAATAAATATTAGGAAGGAATGTTTAAAAAAAAAAAAAAAAAAACAGGCAGCGATGAGGTAGGAGCAGTTCCTCTATTAAATGAAGGGTAGTAACTTCTAGAAATGAGTGAGTGATCAAGAAAAATCAAAACTGTTTCGTGTTATTTTACTTGCTGTTCTTAGTGGCTTGCGAAACGCTACTGTGCCTTTTCACGTCCGTTACATGTTCCTCGTTCATTAGAGGAAAAACAGCCATTAACGGAGCAGCCAGGACTGTAAATAATATGAATATGATGTTGGTGTTTGGGGTGATTTAATGCCCTTTCAATCATCGGTTGAAATGAAGAGAAATAAACTGAAAGACAGACATGACCTGGGTTTAATGGTCAAAATTGCATTGTTAATTTATTTTGGTTTTCCTTTTTAATTGATTATTAAAAAATTATTGAATTACAGGTTAAAAGATTTTCAGGGTTTATGAAACCTTACTATTGCCCTGTTAAATGTGCCATGAAATTAGTAAATAAGCTCAGTTGTGCTTCATGTTTAATAGTAATAATAGTGTAAAACATAATAGACAGTGATGTTAATTCCCTCTTCAGTACAGATGAGTGACAGGTGAGAATGGGCGGTGCTTGTTACAATGGTCTGTCTAATCATCATGTAAAAAAATGCTATCAAATCAGCTGTTGAACATGAAGCAAATTGTTAGTAAAGTTGTTGTTTTGTTTGCTTTTAAATTGAGTAAAACATATATTTTTATTCCATCTTGAAATCATTTCTCATGTTCACGTGTCTTTCATTTTAAGCCACTTTGTCTCTTGTTTGTTTTGTGAAACAGTACATTTCAGTGGTAGGTTAATGCACTGTGGGAAATCTGTTTTTCAAGGTCATGTAGCAAGTTTGAAATAAAATATTTTCTCACGTCCAATTACAGTAAATTGCAGCATGATTTAAAAAAACAAAAACAAAACCTTATTCTTTCACTCTCTTTCTCCTCCTCCATGTTCCCCTGTTCACTGACTCACAAACAGAAATCTAAAGGCAGCATCTTTAATCAGTACACAATCAACAGTGATTTACAGTTCAGCACAGAGGGCCCTCCACTGTACTCATATCTCTTTCTCTAATTACCTTTCAAAGTGACCCTGCCCCTTTTCCTCAGTTAATTGGTTTTAATTGGGCTTGGCGGCATCAGAGCAGAGCAGGCACATGTACTGTATGATGTTGTACACGAGGTCAGACTCTGAGCCTTTGCCGTGGGATCTGGTCCTGACGTGACAGGATGTGGTGGTGTGTGCGTGCTAATATTGCAGTCTTCTAGTGCTGCCGTTCTCTCAGACAAACCCCACATCTGCCATCTGAACTCGCTTATCACATCTTATCATATCACCGGTCCCTCAAGGTCATATTTCAGTCACCTGCAGTGTTATTTAGAACCCAGAGCACCTGTAGTTCTCTGACTAGCCTCAAAACATTTGCATATGATGCTGTAACTAGTCGTTTATCTTTGGTACTACACCAGACATACTACATACTAATAAGTTTGTTGTTGATAAACTTACTAACTAAAAGAGAGTGACGGGTGCTTATGGTCCCGAGCCAACAAGAATAGTGTTTTATATGTGCAATGAGAATGAATAAGCCTTTGTACTCTTCCCATTCACAGTGTGGTCCTGTGTTGTGTTGTGCTGTCTACCCACAAGACAGGAAGCCAGAGGAGGCAGACAGGAAAGACCTGCAACTTGAAACAGTGACGGCCGCCAGTGAGAGTATCAGCCAGAGTCCTCAGCTGGTTTATTCTAGTTCACCGTACCAGAATGATTCCTTTCATTCACACTTGCGATTGTGGCTCATCTTTGTTTTGTTGAGATTATGGTCTTGTTAGGGGAACCTTTCAGCCGGGCAGCATCTTCCACTCTTTGGCAGCGACGAAGGGGCTGCTTCACATCCGTGGTAAGTTACTTCTGAGAGCCGCTCATCTTTTAGAGCGTTCTTCACTGTGCAGAACTGAATTGTGTGAATTATGAGCTAAATTTGATATAAATGCCGTTGAAACCACATCCTGCACTGTGCCTTTCCTCCCTGAAGGACAGCGTTGTGTTTCAGCGCTCCTTCACTGCACCTATTCCAAGACACTTCAATGAAAATAACATTTATCTTAAAATGATTTGCAACATATAGTAACGTACATAACTAAACACCCTTTGGCCCTGATGCACTGAACATTGCTTGACATTTCCTTCCTGAATACTGATTCAAAACGCTGTAACTATCTGAAGGAAAAGGATTAAAGAAAGAAAAACAGCTGTTTCTATTCTGAGGATGTAATGCTGATAATTTGAGTTTCTAGTGGATAATTAGTTCCCAGAGAGGATAAGCCCTCCTTCAAGGCTCCTACAGTGGATGTTCTCACTGACTGCCTCGGCTGGTACCATATTGTTAAAGGTGTGGTACTGTTCTCTCTTTCACTTCCTCTGCTCCTACACGTTGTCCTTTTAACCGGTCTGTCCACCAGGTACCAGCCTCGACCTCGTAGTTTACCTCGCGTTCAAACCTCAGTCCGCAATGAGGAGCGGTTTGATGCTTTACCTTAAATATCATATAAATATGTTCTCCAGGTTTGTTAAGTAATGACACAAACTTGGATCATGGAGAGAAACCGTTTAAAAGATTACCTTTAAAAAACCCCAAAACAATACACCTTTCAAATAACTTTTAGTTGTCAGACTATGTGTTTAGTACCTCGTTACTATGACTGTTGTTTTTCTCAAATTGTTCTGCTTGATTTCCTCGTTGCGTCTTCCTGACGAGCAGTTATGCTGCAACTACACTTGGTTGTGTCGTGTCTCATTGTTCCCTTGTGTTTGTCTTGTGTTTGTCTTGTGTTTCTGTCTCTTAACGGTCTTGTCTACCAGACGGTATCTGCTGGAGAGCTTTGCCCTTCGTCTTGCATCATCTCTTGTACTCGTTATGTTTCTGTTCATGTTTGCGTCTCGTAGTAATGGTATACTGTGATATATACTATATATACTATACTACTACTACTACTACTGTTGATAGTTATTGTTTTATTGTTGTTGTTAATGTGTCATTTTATAGAACTTTCCACTGTGATACGTTCTGTTGCTCACAACAACTGGTTTCCATGTTACCGTTTGTTTTGACATCAGAGACAATGTCTGAACCCAACCCTGCAGTCTGACAACCTGTCTCTTAGCACATCAAGCTTTTTTTTTTTTTTTTAGTTAGCTTCCGTTGTGAAAGCTGACTTGACCACAGAGGAAGACGA
Organism: Polymixia japonica; assembly: GCA_900302305.1. Lineage (NCBI taxonomy): Eukaryota > Metazoa > Chordata > Actinopteri > Polymixiiformes > Polymixiidae > Polymixia > Polymixia japonica. The sequence goes on from OMKK01053728.1 coordinate 7,662, forward strand.
TAGCTATTTGTTTGAAATCCTCACGCATATTTTCAGTGCATTTGCGTGTTTGCAGAAGTTCTACATTTAGCTTGACATTATATTGCAAAGCCTCAGGTTTGCTATTATGAAAAGTTATGAGAGGTCACGGGCACTTAACACGAAATTCAAATTTTATTACATAGACATAAAGGGGAGTAGGTTTTTAAATGAGTAGCACTGTACACAGCAATCTCATTTGAAAGCCGGTCGTAGTCGACTTTTTCAGACAGCCATTATATGCTGTGTCTATAATGCATCATTTAACCTGTGAAGATATATTGAGCACTAAATGTACTTGTGCATTACTTGACTGATTTTGTATGTGTGTCTGTGTGTGATATACAATACAGTGACTCACTCACACACCAAGGACAATAATGCACACAGGTTTTTGAAGACGTTGAGGCTTCGTTTAAGCTCGCTCGCCTCCCCTCATCATAGGTACGTATTTATATAATGTGATGTGTTACAGAGGCGGTGAGGAGACGGGGGCAGAGATATCTTCACACCGTCCCATGGAGAGAAAGGCCCATTACGATTCCATCCTGGACCGAAGCAAGCGCATCACATGGCAGGGAGACTGCTACGTGGATCTCCAGTCTACACCCTGCTGTGTCATCTCCAAGGGAGGGAAAGAAGGTGGGGGTTGTTTTGTCGTCTTGGGGGGGAGCGCGACGTCACAACTTTGTCTCCTGGGTCCGACCCCGGCTTTGTTTCCTTCTCGACGCTCTCTCGTCTAAATAGGAGGAGAGAGACCTTCTTTGTGAGAGAATAAACGTTGTTTTTGTCGCCTAACGGTTAACACGTTTCAACTTGAAATGCACATGCTGGAAAATTGTGGAGCAAACCTCAGAAGGTCCTGTTCTCCAACCAGAAGGTCCTCGGTTCAATCCTCTCTGTGGCCTTATCTAGCATCCTTGAACAAGATACTTAAGTCCCTGGGGGATTAATAAATTATATATATTAAATCTCCTATCTGTCTTGTCTTAGACACTGGCTGGATCCAAAAACACCAACACCAGCTGCAACGTTTCATGACCACTGAGTTCCTAGTGGAAGTGATGTCACACATGAGGACGAAGGACGTGCTGAGTGCTGTTGAGGAGGCCCAGGTCAAAGCGGCAGGGCCGTTACGCGACCAGGTCGACGTGCTCGCCTCCATCCTCACCAGCAAGGATCCTCAAGGCTCCGATGCCCTCCAAGCCTTCGTCGAGAACTCAGATTCCCAGGTGTCCCAGTTGATTGTAATGCATGGTAAGGAACTTGCAAGGGGATTTTGTAGTCCAGTGGCAGTTGTGTAAGGATGAACAAGTGGTTCAGACGTTGGAGGTCTGTGGTTATGTGCAGAGACCATTCTAGAATAAAGAATTAAAATGCTAAAGGTGAGCGGACTGCTCACTCGTAATTTTTAAGATATCTTTTTCCATTTGTCTTTTCTGCAGACCCCATGGTGAAGGAACATAAAGAGGTGCTACAACAGCGATATGACGCGCACAAGGACAGGGATTCAGTCGGCCACCCCAGCCTGAGCGTCTCGTCCAGGGCCCTGCTCCTGGTCGACGGCCTCTCTGACCTCCAGCAGAAGGAGCATGACGTCATGCAGGTAGAGGCCACGCGGGGAGGAAGGAGAAATCACCTCAGACAGCTGGGCTTTACCAAACTGATGGATCCCCTGACTCGGGTCAGCGTGTCCCCCAGGGTCTCCCTCACAGTGGGGGTGGCCGGTATCGGTAAGACTACCCTGATCCGACACTTCGTCAGACAGTGGACCCAAGGGGCCATCTGCACAGATTTGAGCTTCGTCTTGCCTTTTAGCTTCTGGGAGCTGAACTCACTGGACAAGCTTTCAGCTGAGAGGCTGGTGAAGCTGGCTTTTCCTCATTTGACAGACCCCAGTCTGGTCCTGAGTGGCTCCTGTCGGACATTGTTGATACTAGATGGCCTGGACGAATTCCGCTGTCCTTTGAATTTCGCCGACGCAGCGACATGTACGGACCCCAAGAAAGAAGTGTCCATTGATGACTTGGTGACCAACATCATCCGCGGCAACCTGCTCCCCGGTTCAGCTGTGTGGGTGACGTCCAGGCCGGCAGTGGCCTCGCTCATCCCTGCAGGACTGGTTGACAGGGTGACGGAGATCCCAGGCTTCAGTGCTAAGGACATACAAACATTCCTAAACCACTGCCTCTGTGAGAAGGAGTTTGCAAGTAAAATATGGGCACACTTGGAGGCCCATAAGTTCTTAATGGTGATGTCTTACATACCATGTATTTGCTGGATAGTGGTGGATACTCTGAAGTATCTCTTGCAGAGCGGCTGGCAGGATAGCCTCCCACGGACTTGTACCGAGCTCTATGCCCACTTCTGCGCCATGAAGGCAGAAGCAAGCGAACCAAGAGGCAGGGAACCCATAAAGATGGAGCAGGTCCACGGGAACAATCGGAGGCTGCTGGGAAGCCTCGGACGTTTGGCGTTTTACGGGCTCCTCAAGCACAAGTACACCTTTAGTGAGCAGGACCTGAGGGCGTATGGAGTAGATCTACCGTCCGCTCAGAGCAGTCTCGGAGCCGGAGTTCTCGTGCGTGAAGAAACGGCCGTCGCTACGGCGTACCGGTTCACCCATCTGACTATACAGGAGTTCCTGGCAGCTACGTTCTACCACGTTTCCTCTAAGCGGGCCATCTTTGACTTGTTCTCCGAGAGCGCTGTGTCCTGGCCCAAGATCGGCTTCCAGAACCACTTCAGGAGCGCAGTGCAGCATTCACAGCAAGCTGACGACGGCCACCTGGATGTGTTTATGCGCTTCCTGACAGGCTTGCTGTGTCCAGTGGCCGCGAAACCTCTGGCGGGGCTGTTGGCCCTCGGGAAAGACGACGGGAACCAGAAGGCTTGGGCGGCGGGGTTTTTACAAGGCCTCTTGGCGAGCGGGGGTGCTGTGGTTTCCCTGCGTGCGGTCAACATAGCCTACTGCCTACAGGAGGTGCAGCATACGGAGCTGCTGAGGAGCGTGGAGGAAGGCTTGCGTGTGGGTAGCCTCGGAGGGACGTTGACACGCGCTCACTGCGTCGTGCTGGCCTATCTGCTTCACGTGTCTCCGGAGTGCAGCGAGGAGACCAACCTAACAGCATCTCTGAACTACGCTACAGTTAAATGTCTGCTCCCGCAGTTACTATACTGCAGCTCTTTAAGGTCAGCTCTTCAAACGAATCAGTGATTGTCTTCGAAAAGAATTGTATCATTGAATGAAACACGTAAATTGAGAGGGCCAAGGTGCAGGGTTTAGATAGAGTAAAGGTCCAAATACAGAAATTAATTGCTAAACAGTTCTGAAGAAAAATCCAGTCTTTATCTCCAGGCCATTGTGTTGACCTTTTGAATGGTGAAGGATTGACTTCTCTATTTTGCAGGCTAGAGAATAATCACTTCAAAGATGATGTCATGGAGCTGCTTGGAAGCTTACTGAGTGGCAAAGACTGCCTCATCCAGAAGATAAGGTTAGCTTACTCCTGCTTCTCCTGCCCTTCACAACAGAAACACAGAGCAGGCTATTGAGGCACAATCCCTGATTGGTCTGAACGGTCACGTCGCCCCACTGCTGTTTGTTTTGTAAACGGTGTGATGTGGCTGTTTGGAAGCATTTCACCTAACAGAAAAGCTTTAAAAGCCACTCAAACACGGGGCACTCCTCTGTATTTACTGCTGAAATTCACTAAGCGAAAGATGGCTGACGCTGACCGAGGCAACGTTCAAACCAAAATAACGTTTTTGTAATTCTTTGCTTAGCCGCAACAGGTCTGCACTTAAAAAACAATTGTGGATCGTGCCTTTAACCACCATTTAAAGGAGATTATATACAGAACAGTACACAACTACCCTACGACCTTTACTGATTGCTCTCAGAATTGGTAACACTGCTCCATTGTGATTTAGTAGAAGTCTCAGACACAACCAGCTCTTTTGAGAGATAAAGCCACTCATTGATTACAAAGTGGTTGTGGTGATGATGGTTTTCTTACCTACCATATAAATGTATCCTTCCTTCTTTCCTTCATCCTCCAAGTCTGGCAGAAAACAGCATCGGCAACAAAGGTGCCAAAGCCCTCAGCCGCGCCCTGTTGGTCAACCGGACCCTAACCACACTGGAGTGAGTCAGAACTGTTTCATACTCAGTCCAGTGATGATTGACTGTAACTGCATCAAATACATATCACAGTTAATGTATTGTCAGTATAACTTGGTCCACTGGAGATGGATTATTATTATAGTGTTGGATTATTGCTGAATGACTATAACTAACAAAATTGACAAACAAAATTTCACAATTCTTAAGAACTGAATTAATAATGAATAGTGACCCTTGTTTTGGTAATTAAAAATAGTACTGAATTAAATTTGTTAGCTAAATCGATGCAATTCAGTTTACTTGAAAGTAGTTTTGGGGAGGCAGTGCCACCTAGTGGTTAATTAGAGAAACGGTTGCATAACTGAAGGCTCGACATGTTCGATCGCAACAAGTGAGTCATGTTGTTCATTATAAGACACTCTGGATAAGAGCGTCAGCTAAATTACAAATGTATTTTATTATTTATTTATGACATTCACAACATCCTGTTTCTATCTCACGTAGTATTTATTATGCGTGAGCATCACTTCACATCATCTAACCAGCTGTTTGTGCTTTAGTCTCCGTAGCAACAACATCGGTTCTAAAGGGGCCAGGTTCCTGGCCGAGGCCCTCAAAATGAACCAGGTCATAGTGTCAGTCAAGTAAGTGTGTTTTCATGACATCAGATGTCCTTAACACAATCATGGCTGTCGTGGTGTAGAGTTATCTAAATAAATCTCCCTGACATCAGTTCATAGCATACATCATAGTATGTAGTTCAAGCATCAAGCTAAAGTAAGTTAAGGGGAAAAACATAAATGAATACTTATAATATAATTGATTTCTGTCTATATCGGTGGTTGTTTGCCTTGTGGGGATCACAGGTCATAGTTTAGACATACTGTATTATAATTACCACCATGTCATTGCACATAATGCCCCTAATAATGATGCTCGGATTTTACCGTATTTGCGTGATTTGTCTCCTCAGCTTCCAGAATAATACCATCGAGGAAGAAGGTGCGCAGGCGCTTGCAGAGGTGCTGCTGTCCAACCGCAAACTAGTCTCTCTGAAGTAAGTACAGCCGCAAGCAACCGCAACATCTGTGTGTTTGTTGCATGTGTTGTATAGGCTGTGTGTGTGTGTGTGTGTGTGTGTGTGAGAGAGAGAGAGAGAGAGAGAGAGAGAGTTGTACTGTAGGTGTGTGTGTTTCTTACCTGTTGTGTACCTGCTGTGATTCAGTGTGCAGAAGAATTCAATTGGAGCAGATGGAGCCAAGAGGATTGCTGAGGCGCTGAAGACGAACCGTACTCTTACAAATCTTATGTAATGTCAACCTCTATCATTTTACCTGACTTGTGTTGTTGATATCAGATATTGTAGATATGTTGATATTGTATATCGCCTCGACACTGATAATACATTAGAAGCATACTGACCATTAAAACCATTAAATTACTGCAATATTCAATGTAAATATTTAGCTCCAATGTGGGATTGGTGGGAAAATTGCATGTTGTTATTTTTTTCTTAGATTTTTTCTGCCCCGACTAAGATGATAACTATCTGCTTAATTAATCCAAGGAATCTAAAACTCTTGCAGCTCCTTACTGCGCTCTGGAGTCTCCTAAGCCTAACACCTTCAACTAATGTAGGGTAGCTTTTAAGTTGGAGTGGGTGTTTTTAAAGTGGAAAAGAACTTCCTTGGTTGCCGTGGGGACCCGTGCTTCCTGACACAGACTGTAATTGCAGAACTCCTGCTGTTCCTGGGAACTATATTCATTGTTGCGTTCATTCTTTCATCTATGCAGCCTTTGTAGTAACCAGCTCGGGGACAAAGGAACAGTCGCTCTGGCTCAGGCGCTGACGGTCAACCACACTCTGCTGTCTCTGCAGTCAGTATCTCAGGAAACATCCTGTAACCTCCACCTGTATATCTGTCATGTTGACCCTCTATTCAGAAGTGCAAATCCAATGTGTTTAAACCTTTTCAGTACATTGTCAGACATGTAGTAGTCGTGTTTTTATCTTGATTTTGCTGGCTACTTTATTCTGTAAAAGTGTAAAAGCAGAAAGTCTGATCTACTGGTATCTTAACACTAGAACATTTCAAAGGGTGTGTAGACTTCTGAAATCCAAATCCAATCCGAAACATATTAGAGTTTGTCTTGATTATGCATTTTTTACAACACATTTACTATTTTAGTTGGACAAGATCCTGCTGAAGTCTTTCTATGAATAATTTCTCTCTCGTTCATGCTTGCCAGCCTTCAGAGTAACTCCATCAGCAACAAGGGCATGACAGCATTAACGAAGGCTCTGAGACTGAACCGTGGACTTGTCTCCTTGAAGTGAGTCCCGGACACTTAACGCTTCTCTTACAGTTACGTTCTGGAGCGTTCTGCATGGGCTCAGTTCAGACCTCGGGCACGCACGGTGCCGCGCTGGTTTAGTTAGTTTCTAGTTAGCCCACGTTCTGCCAATTCCAACCCTGTGAGAGGCGTGGGCCAGGTTATTCATATGTAAAGTAGAGAAACTGAATATAAGGCCTACAATATTAGAAGGTAGCGTCTCAGCAGAAAGACATGATGGAAAGTTATGTGCTATCAAAGCAATAACATAGGTTAGCCCAGGATTGATTAGTTTAAATCTCTCAATGCGGAAAATGTTTAGTGATGCAAGGTCATGTTTCCTCTATACGAGTCTAAAGTTGTCTGATTACACGCTCAAGACTTACCACGTAAAGTATTTCTAAGCTCCTGGTGAGTTGTGATGATTGCCCTTGACCATCAGATCTGTGAGGATATAACGAGCATCAGCAATCAGCAATCAGCACTCCTGTTGTTACATGCTACTGTATATATATTACATTATATTAAATACAAGACAAATATAGTAAGACCTTTCGGATTTCACAGAATCCATTTTGAAATATACACTGCAAAATATATCCTTATCTACAGTAGTCTTATATTCAGTTATGAAATATTTACTATTTCATTCACTTGTTTCTAATGTAGTTCCGCTTGTTTCAATAATTTTCTAAAACAAGTGTCAATATCTTGAAACAAGGCAAGAGCATCACAGATGATGACAGACAATGATGAGATGATATTTTTTTTGTCTTTTACACGACAAGTTACAAGTTGCTGACAATGTTCCGGTAAATCAGCTGTACTTAATTTGTTTGTTAACTGTTTTCTCCCATTAATTTCTGTGCCCCTCTTGTCAGTCTGCGGGAGAACTCCATTGGTGTGCAGGGAGCGAAGGACATGGCCCACGCCCTCCAGGCCAACAGCTCCCTGCAGGACCTCGAGTGAGTCTGAACCATAGCATCACACACAGGTGTTTAAATGCCTTGCTGTCAGAAACGTCACGAACCCAGTTTCTCTTCGGAGAAATGTGATGAATTCAGAACTGAGGGATCTGTGATCTACCGTCTTTTCAGACTTTTTTTTTTTTTAAATCTTTTCTTTTTTTTAAAATTTTGTGTGTTACAGAGTCAACTCAGTTTAATTTTCCGTTTTTAATATCAACTTAACTGCTTTATTGTACTTGCCTGGGTCCAGCGAGTGGACTGCTTGGTCTGGCATCATGACATGAAACAGCGATTTCTCAGTTGAAAAAGCAATCGATCCAATGAGCTCCGCGGAGGTGGGGGAGAGACACGATTAGCCAATCAGCACCATGGGTGGGACTAACGCTGTGGTCAAGCTGTTGTGATTGGTTAGGGAAAATCGAATCCCCCTCCCCCACGGAAATCAGTTAGAGTGGAGGCAATGTCAGACTGAAGATGGAAATGATCCGTCTGATATCAGGCTACTGTCGTACATTTGAGTGGAAAGAACAAATTACCAAAGCATCAGTGTACATTAAGTAACTTAGATAATAAACTACCATATTCATTAATCTCTTAATTATATTGTGTGTGTGTGCAGGCCAGTAACCATCCTCTGACTTTGTCCTGTGTGTGTACATTTCAGTCTGACAGCCAACCTGTTGCATGATGAAGGGGTGCAGGCTATAGCTGGAGCAGTCAAGGTCAACCAAGCTCTCACCTCCCTACAGTAAGTCAGACCTGCAACGTCAACACATTGACACACACACACACACACAATTATACAGAAAATGAACAGCCTATTTTGTATTGCACATGGTCATAATAATACATTAGCATAGAGACTCCCTACTGTCTCATATTGTTGTGTTAGGGAGAGATGAAGGCCAACACTTCTAGCTAATATATTGATTCTAGTCTTAGAGTGTCGGGTTGCATCAACTCTAAGATGTTGACGGTACATACAGTCTCACACACTCTCTGAATATTGCAGAAATGCTTATATCCATTATCGCATCTGGTTATTGAGAAAGCTTTGGCAGGGCTAAAGGTCATACCCATTAAACCACCGGGTGACTCTCAGGTTTCACGCTGTTTGCAGTGCAGAACGTAAATTTTTGTTTAGTCCTCTCAGGGATGCCAGGAAGCGTGAACCACACCAACAGAACAACGACACACCTTCACTGTCAGTGTTTCCCTGCATGTAGCCCAGTAACCATCCTAATGTACCTTTTTCCTTTCTACCAGTCTACAGTGGAATTTCATCAAGTCTACTGCCACTAAAGCTCTCGCCGCAGCACTGCGGTCCAATTCCACCATGCAGCTCCTGGAGTACGCACACACACACACACACACGCACACGCGCACGCACACACACACACACACACACACACACGGAACACAGCGCCGGAGCTAGGTATAAATACTATACATCATATTCCCACTCCATTGGGAAGTTTCCCTTCTCACTTGAGTTGAGTTAAATAG
>OMKK01053746.1:0-13382 GCA_900302305.1 Polymixia japonica
ATTTTGTCATACATCTGAATCGCAGCAGGTTTCACAATATTTTAATATTGTGTAATATTGTGTATTTTAATTTGACAAAATATGGCGGCGCATGTTTTTGCTGAAACTATCATTTGAAGGGGGTGTGATTGCATAACCTCTTCTACAAGGCACTTCACTTGTGTGAAATAGTCAGCGTTTGAGAAACTAGGTCAGTGAAATTAGAAGGCGAAAAAACAAGTGCAGCTTTTCATTCCTTTAATCCTGCTTACACTACGCAGCCGTAACTCACCAATTCAGTGATATTCATTTCAAATGACATTACTTCCAATTGTCAGGAAGTGAAAACAGCAGTGTGGGGGGCAAGTTTGTGCTGAATTCACCACAAAGATGTTTTAGGAGCCCCTGCAGATATTTTTTGCTTTATTTACAACACAACATTTGTCTTGTGTTGAAAACTGTGGAAGCTGACAAAATGGCACTCCCAAAAAGTCACAACCTCAGGGCTCGGTTAAAAAAAAAAAAAAAAAATACACCAACACATCAGGTTTTTATTTCTAAATCTAATATTTATTTTTGTATGGGCTGTTTTACAGCTCTAAAACTGTAAACCTGTTTTTGTCTCTACCTTTATCAAGGACTTTGCTGCTGTAGGTGCTGTAGCAGTCATTTCATAGCTCTTGTGGCACCAGTGTCAGTGTCAGTGTCTGCAAAGATGAAGAGAGTCTCTAGTAGAGCTGTGCCCTCATTTTGGATTCAAAATCACAAGAAGCAAAAGTCACATGATCTGATATCTGTAGTCTTTTTTTATTTGGCACTAGAACACTGATGAGGCACCATTTTTCTCTTTAATGCTGACGCCATCTCGTAGCTGAACTTGAGGGACAATCAACAAGGTGTTTGTTTGCAAAAGTTAGCCAGTGTTTGCTAACACATGAACATGTTAGCTGAGAACATCGATGGACATGAGCAAGCAGACTGTGGCTATAGTACAACATGCCCATTAAATGACAAATATTTGAAATATTGTGGGGGATTTTTAAATATTACCATGAAAAACCACTAGTCTTACCACCCCTAAATTACATGCACATGCACACACACACACACACACACACACACACACACACACACTTTCATTACGCTTAAGTAAGACTCCAGTAAATGTCATCGGGAAGCAAACATTGTTCCAGACGTCTCCGCTTTTCATGTAGGCAGATTTGGATGGCAGGATGTCAGTCAGCCGGCTGTGGTAATGGGACATCCCGCTGCTTATGTTACAGGCTGCAGGATCATTTGGGACTGTCACAGTGGAATATAAAGTGTCTGGTAATTGTCAGGGTTTTGGGGAAAGGGGTAGAGGGGGTTGGACCCAAAAACAGACTACAGGACCGGACTGGGTTTACAAGGCAAGAATGTTTATTTCACAGAAGCCGCACAGGGCCAAAACTCTCCAACACTGGAGACACGACAAAACAGGAACTCCGAAACCCTGAGACTCCACACTGAGCCTCACGAGTTTCTGGGACACACTGACAATCTGTAACAATGATCCGACAAGACAGACTGGGGAGACAGGACTGATATACACCGGGAGGTGATTACAACCAACGAGACACACCTGGGAGGACTCAGGACTGGACAGGGAAACAAGACAGAACTACACTACCCAGACACACAGGACTACAAAACCAAAACACAGACACAAGACACAGACAAGACCAGCCAAGCACACAAGAACACCACAACAAGAAAAACCAAAAGCCACGCAGGGCAACACGTAAACATAACAAACCAAACTCAACCCAGGAGGACCCCAGCCGCTACGGCTGGGTCCTGACAGTAATTGGGGAGTTGTAATGCATTAGTTGCTTTTACAATTAGAGTGGAGATGACTTGGCATCAGGGGCCATTAGCTCCCTCATCCAAGAAGGCCTAGACAAACACAAGCTGGCTGGGCTACCCCTCAGACTAACATCAATGTGCTGTCACACCTCATTACACTACATACACTCTCTCCTCTCTCTCTCTCTCTCTCGCTCTCGCTCTATCACTCTTCTCTCGCTCTAGCTCTCGCTCTCTCTCCCTGTCTTTCTTGCTTTCTTTCCTCCTTTACAGTGTGTTAATTACCCTTGAGTTTTACTGTAGGTCCCCATCCAGCACTTACTCTCCAGTGTGAGTTCAACTCATTCCGTCCCTCTTGCACTACCTCAGGCTGCCTTCCTCCCTACTTCTCCCACCCTCTCATCTCTCCTCTTCCTCTGTCCTCTCCTCTTGCCCTTCCCCTCCCCACCTCCTCCACTCTTTGACTGTGGCCTTTGTCTTGGGTCAGCCGGTCCACTCAGAGAAGTGACTCACTGTGTCGTCTGTGTGTCTGGCTCTGTTTCCCCAGAGAGCAGTTCCTCAAGTCCAACGCCCAGCTCACCTTCCGCTGTCGTCAGCTCCTGTCGGAGCTCTCCTACATCTACCCCATCGACGTGGTGAGTTGAAGCTGTAGCTACCCCATCGCACCACGCGCTGTTCGCTAACTGGACACCGGACGCCTGCAAAAATCGCCTATTAATACGTACAGTATGAAGACGGGTTAAAACACTTCAAATACTTCTTGGTGTCTTAATGTATGTAGTAAGCACGGTCTACGTAGCAAGGGCGCTCGCGTCTGGATAAATGATTTCTCCTGAATCTCTGTTCTCTGCTTTGATGTTTTAGGATAGCTTCCAGGGTCATCCTGTCTTTGTTTAAGTCGGCCCTCTGTTTTATGTTACACTCAATTTTCCAAATCGTTCGGCAAAGAATCGGAATAGTCTGAATGCAGAGACCAGCGGTCAATAAGTAAATGATTTAAAGCAAGTGTCTTTCCCCGCTGCCAAGCTGGTGTTAAACCCACAGGGAATTAGTCTTGCATCTGTGTCTGTATCTCTACTGTCTGATCATTGTCTTTAATATGAAACCTCTTCCTCAACTCCACAGGCTAATCAGTCAGATTACGTCATCTGCGGAGTCAAATTGCCCAACTCGGAGGACTTCCAAGGTAAATAATTACGTGCTTGTCATAGTGGGTCTCTTATGTTTCGGGGTTAGAGGAGGACATACTGTTAGTGAAGCGCTGCCAAACAAATGTTCCATCTTTGCTTTCATGCAGCATAAGTGTTTTGAAGGCAGGGTGAATTGACCGCTCAGTCATTACATTTGGTCAGCCCACATTGGAAGATCTTATGGCAGATGATGTAATAGGATACTACCTGTCAAGTTCGGCCGCACAAGCAATACAAAAACATAATTATGATTATGTTTAATTACTAATTGCAAAAATTTCTCAGAGAGAATTGTGTTTCAGTCAGCTTCCTAACCATGTATTTTCTGGGGTTTGTAGAATCCCTTGTCTACAAATCAAGTTTCACATCAGGGTTCAAAAGATTAAATCCCTAAATATGAAAAGCTAACTCTATCCCAATTCAAATTCTCATTGTCAGCTGGAAAAATAACACTTTGATCAAATTGTCAATATGGTGCAGCCGTACTGTCTACGAAGGGATGGCGACCTACTTTGTGGTAGAATCAAGACCACCTACTTCTGTAGAATCGAAAACACTATCTACCCACAATAAACACAAACCCATCCTCTTGTCTGCGAAACGCGATATGAATCAGCCATGACTGAGCTCTAATCTAAATACTCTTCTGTGACAAAGACACTGTTTGACACGCAGAGTCTTGTGATCTCGGGAACTAGTGGAGGAGATGGCCGTGTGTGGAAGGGTCAGATTAAGTACTCTGATAGGATGGAAAGCAACACAGTGGAAAAGGTTTGAACATAGTAATTCAGCAACCTCTTCTGAATGGAAGCTGATTCCAGTGGGCCCCTAAAGTGCCCCCCATCACCCAAGAATGCACAAATTGCTTCCTGTGTATTTGAACTCTTGGAACCGAGTTATACGTATTTGTTCCTTTTTTCATTTTTCGTTTTTGTTTTTTTTAAACAGGTTTTGTGTTTGAGGACAAGAGAGAAGAGTAGGCAAAGTTACTGGAGGGATTCATTGCCATTCTCTTTTTCTGTCAAAACACTGTTAATTTGCTGGTCTTTTGTTTCCTGGCGCTGGGGGAGAGCTGTCCTTGTTTACTCTGAGCACTGAGCAGCTGGGTATTAAGTGCCTTGCCCAAGACCACATTAATGGATGGATAACCTGATGATATAGGGGTGGGGTTACAAGTTGGTAACTCACAAATAAAGTAGATGAATAGAATCACAAATGCCCATGCGTTAATCAGCACAAAACTGACAAGTAACCAAAAACAAAACAAAATGGAAGAAACAAGAGCATATGTTTTGCTGTTTTTTTTTCCCTGTTTTTGCCTGGTTCATGTTGGCAGCCCAGTGTTCCATGCTTGCTATGTCTATGAAGTCAAGAAGCCATCTTTGTGTATTGACAGAATGAGGAGCTTTCCATCTATAAGCTATTAGTCGCTTGGCAGCTATAAGGCCAGCTAGCCAGAAATGTCTCTGCTTAACACAGAGTTCCAATTTGGAACTGTCATTAAGTAACAGGACTTCTGGCTAGTGAGGAATTGTTTTGGACAGTATGCTTGATACCATCTCTGAAACCCTCTTCCAGAACTCTGCAACCCTTGGGCACTCCCATACCATATGGAAACATGTGCCCAACGCATTTTGAGTGCATAGGGTGCAGTTTGATGATGGTAAATCTCTAATTGTATGCGATGTGTGGGGAGTGAAGTATGCTCTGTGTATCAAATTAAAATGAATAACTTGATGGTTGGGGTTCCTGGAAGATAGTTGCATGTTCTGCCAGATTAGTTTCCAATTTGGGTTGGAGCTATTTGAGGAGAGGTCTGCCTTCCACAGTCTGTCAATAGATACAGGAGGGGGGCTTTAACCCTCTTTTCTGAGGCAGCCCAGGGATTTGAACTCACAAGCTTACTTTTCACGCCAATAGGCTTCTGCTGCCCAGTGAACACAAAACACATAGTTTCAGGTCAAAGAAACATAGCCGAGTGAATATAGCATTTTAGAAATTACTATGTTTGTTTTAATCATGCTACAATGACTGTGGTCTTATTGCTATCATGTTGGTGTGGTTGGTTAACTTTAGGATTAGGGTTGGGCTGTATGTGTTGTTTTAAAGAGGAGTTTGGAGGAGGGAGTGGGGTCTGGTGGGTGTCTGGTGGTGGTGGTGGGGGGGGGATGATGAATGCTGCAGCACCCCACAAACACCTTCAACACTCCCAACACTCCCATCCATACCCCACATTCTCAACCTCCCCCTTTCTCACAGCTGGTGGGATGAAGCAAGTCTCTTGAGTCCATAATTCAGAATACCGCTCCTACTCTCCTCCGCTCCCTGCTGGCCCACTCCACCTGCTAACATCCTTTAGAGCACAGAAGAACTACAGTGTGTATCCTCCCCTCCCCTGGCTTTGTCCATCCCCCCCCGCTCCCTCCCTCCCCGCAAATCCCTCAACAACTGACACACCAGGACATCTGTGTTCACAGCATTGACTTGTTTCCCTGTGGCAGAGGCCTGTGTCTGCCTCTGCCTCCCAGCCCTGCGTAGGTGGACACCTAGCAGTGAGTAAACCACCCAGCATGCCGTGTGGCAGCAGATAAAGAGGGCCAGGAGAGGACACCCTAACACATTTACCCCTAACAACCATTTCCTGTCTGCCCCTTCTATTGGTCTGGAGGCTTGCTGTGTGTGAGACGTAGAGAGCAGGGTTGCCGTGCGAGGCCAGTTAAGCCATCATGCCCAACAGCGTTGTCATATCCACTGGAGCTCCTATAGAGGCCTAGACGATGTGTACCGACCTTGTTTACAGATGACGGAGATAAAGGGTGGGAAATGATTGCCTCGACTCTGCACTTCACCCCTCCTCTGACCCCTGCTCTCGCTTGTGTGGGGTCTGCCGCAGAGAGAACTTGATCAAGTCCAGAATTGTCTGGATGGGTGTCAGTGAGAGGCTAAAAAGGCCTACAGGGAAGGATGTTCCATGTTAAATACCGGGGTCAGGGTCAATGGAAGTCCTAATCTTACCAGGGGGTCAAAGTGCAAATGGAGTGGCACTGTGGTGAAGTCCGTCAGTGTTTTACTCTTAATTAAGCTGTCCCTGTCAACTTGGCCTAACTAGGTATCAACCAAAGTCTCCAGTTGCACCCTAAGGTCTCGCTTATACTTCCATGTACTTTAGTTGACCTGACATTCCTGTTGGTTTGAAGCAGCACCCAAGAGCACTGGAGGCCAGGGAGCTGTGTACTCCAGGTGTTTAGTTGCTATGGCGTCAAAAATACAGGAACAAGAATGACACAGTGTGGGCTCTCTCTTAGGCAGAAAAAACACCTTGAGAGACAAGCAGTCTAGCACTTACTACCTGAACTACTACCATTTTGTGGCATTAAGATAAAAACCACTGTGATTTGAAGTCTTTGCCTCAAGCGGTGTCCTGGTGCTGTTTGAGAACTTAAAACTACTTAGTAAGCTGTCTTGAAACCATTTCCCCATTTCAAGTGAGATGGTTTGTTCTGTCTCTTACCCCGTCAGAAATGTTCCCGAAAGCATCTGATTTTCCTCCCAGAAATGTAGTTGGGCTCAGAGGAGAGTGCTCTACGTGATGCTTTTGCTTCTCATCCACATTTCTGAAGAAAATTGGATATCTTGAAGCAGCCAACGTTTCTTGAACTTGTATGTGCCGTGCCACCAAAACACATTTTGTATCATTCTCAAAATACTTTCCCACATAAATACAGTTTTCTTTTCTTCCTGTGAATACTTGGTTACCAAATTGTCTCCTGCTTCATGTTTATATATTTCTGTTTGGATTCACAAGATGTGAACATGGATTATGAACTGACTTGTTTATTTTGTTTTTTGTAATGAAAGCACATCCCATGCAAACCAAAACAACCGCGGAGCATTGCTGACTGTATGCTTTGAAGTTTTTGATATATTAAAATACTGGCGTTTGAGTGATTAAAATACTGACTGCTGTTTTCAACTCTGATTAGCGTTAGAGTGTCGGCTTTGAACTTTTGTTTGTTGATGAAAATCATTAAAAAAAAGGTCATTGATTGATTAACAAGCACAACATTTCACATCCGTTCGACGAAGGCCAACTTCCGTATTGAACTGCAATGACATTTGTACCTACTGGAACCTCTGTTTTTCTTTTCCTGCAGCAAAGGATGATGGGAGTGTGGCAGTCGCCTTGGGTTACACGGCACACCTGGTGCTGATGATCTCGTGCTTCCTGCAGATCCCTCTGAGGTATCCAGTTATCCACAAGGGTTCACGCTCCTCCATCAAGGACACCATCACTGACAGACTCACTGAGAAGGAGAGAGAGTAAGTGAGCTGACCACAGCACAGTGGAATTAGCAATTAACAGTTAATTAACAATAACAGTTGTTAATCTAAATTCAAATGTGGACACTGCGGCTGTTCTGGAGGAACTCTGACGTGAATCACTCAAATGCTGGTAGTCAGAGAAAAAGGTGTGTTTGTGTGTGTGTATGTATGTGTGTCTTTGCAGTTTTCTTTAAAATCCTTCAGTTTGAGTATCACAGCTTTATTTAATTGTCACGTTTTATTTTGAATCTACTTCTGGAATAAAGAAATAGGTAATCCAGTCCAATAAATAATCTTTTGGGCTAGCAAAGCAGTTATAGACTTTCAGTGTTATATCACATGCTTCTGGCTCTCCAACTGCTTTTTCCAACATTCCCTCCCAATACACCTTCTCCTGCTATTGTCTTCGTTGGTGTGTGTGTGTGAGGTAGATTGAAGGGGAACACTTTTCTTTGCAACAGACTCCAACAGGTCAATTGTTTGCTAGTTTAAAGTTTTGGTAGATGTGGACATAGTTCTGAGAATATATTTGGCAGAATTTGCTACACTTGCACAACAGTCAAACATTAGCAATGGCCGGAGTAGCCTCGGGAATTTAAAGCCTTGGAACAAATGTTTGCACTTACTGGAGAAGAATAGCTTCACTTCAAAGACAGAGATATAACACATATAATGTGTAAACATGTAAAAACATGTTTAATAAAAATAGAGTTAGTAAAATTAAGAAAACATAGTGAAGGCCTATTTTAAGTTATTGTGACCTCTTAAGGATCACCCCTCGTTTTGGTTTCCAAGTTGATGACACTTTTAATAATCATATTAATAACTACCAAAGCATAGGCACCACATGGAATAATTTAGTGCTGCCAAATATCAAAGAGCTGGCAGGTTGTGGTTAATGAATAGTCAATCTTGTGGCTGCTACAGATTTATGCCCATTGAGGCCAAACAAACTTTTGACAAACGTATGTCCAAGCTCTGGAAAAGCTGGTACTGATCAACTTGTCTATGCATCTGAGTTTGGTTTAGGTTAATAGAAGAAAGGACCAAATTGAAAAATATAGACTAATCAAAAGCTGTCCAGAAACAAATTATGTGTGGCTGCTTTTTAAACAGCGTTCGAGTTGGAAAAAACCGTAGGACTGTAGTCTGTTGTCATGAAATCTTTATCTTACCATGATAATGATTAATGAATCAAAAATTGATGGGAACGTTTTTTTAAAGGGCATTAAAATGTTCTTGCCCTGTGGAGTGCTGGAATCCCCCATTTAAACCCTGGGGTGACATTATTGATCTTTCTGGAGTACGTGTCCAGTAGAGTAGGCATCAGAGAGACTTGTCACATCCCTTAGCCCATCACCACCACCCTGACTTTTGGACAGGCTCTCTGTTTTGCACAGGATCCAATCCTATTAGGTGTGCCCTTCAGCTATTTTCTGTCTGTAGCTGCAATCGAAAGTTCCCCGTTTTTCAATTGACACAAGTGTTCAGACTGTGCGTGTTTTTCACAAGAGCTCTTTGTTGGAGATGGTAAATCACAGTGCCCACTTTCCTCCAGTGCCTGAATTGTGCCCTTGGGCTGCACCCACTCTTCTTAATACCTATGCAGCATTTAGGTAGATTTTCGCTGAGTGGAGAAGTATTTACGATACAGAAATGATAATGTTGACATGGAGACCAGATAATGATAAACTGAGAAGCCAAAGCCTCACCAGGGGCTTTACTGGAGCTGCTTGTTTAAGTCATGAATTGTGCGTGCACTGCAATTACAGCACAGGCCACTGTAATGAAATTATTATTTGTATCTGTTATGGTCCTGTAACTAAGCATCAAGCTGGAGTAAAAAGTCCTGTAGGATCGTGATAATTGCAAGTTTGGGACATGCACATGCTCCCAGATATGCAACGACCGTGATTTCTGACATTCCCTGCATGGCGAGACCCCCTTCGAAAAAGGGGAGAAACGGTGGGGAAATTGGTATAATCAGCTGTGTTACTGGTGGCTGTGGATGTGGGCATATTTGATTGTCCCTTTGGTGTTGAGAGTGATTAGTAAGGGTGGGTTCAAAGCCACAGAAAGACGGGAAAAATGTAAAGATGAAAGATCTTCCCCCTGTCTGGATTACATTTTGCCACGCTACGCATAAACAGTCGTGCTTGTGATCTTCAGGTCTGCACAGCTCGTTCACATTAATGCCTTTCAACTATGCATAGCCTTCCCTTGTTGATGTCAGCAAAGAATTTCACCCCTTATATACCACACCGGTTTTGTTTTATTGTTATTATTGTTACTTAGTTTTGTGTAAGGGAGTAGATAGAAAATAACATTGCACGTCGTTCACATCTCCTCACAGGTTTTCTTCATGCCGCTTATTGCCTTCTAGGAGTCTAAACAAACACATGCCTTTGTGAGGAGCTGTAGGCCTTTGTGTATTGCCGTAGTGTTGGGGAGTCTGTTATGTTGACTGTTAAGGAGCTGACTGGTCAACCCTTGAAACCCGGAGCAGACTCATTATGGTAAATTATTGAAACGAGAGGAGAACAGACCCAGACCACATGGCCGTATTAAATAAGGTCATAGTGACGGGCCTCGGGAGCAATAAGCCTCACCAGACCTAGGCTTTGTGTCTAACCTCTTAATGTTCTGCGCTGACCTGCACTTGGACTAGAATGACAGGCATATGACAGGCTGACCCTGCGTACGGGTGAACAGCTCCAATGTTTTTACATCTCTCTTTCCCATATGCTTACTCAAACACATGCATGCTGCTCATCCTCCGCTGAGGCACAGGGGAAGACATGTAAATAAGCACCGACACTTCCACGTCCACATGTGTCATACATTAGAAGACAAACAGCCGGATTGGGAAGTGTGTGCGTGTGCGCGTGTGCATGCACCACTATCGGACAGCAATACAGTTGAACGCCCATCTCCCTTGCTGTGCGAGTGATGTCATGACAGCAGCTGGAGAGGCTCACCGGGGGTCCCCTTGCGCTTCCACGTGGCTGAAGGCCTGACTGCACCGCGCGCATTCCCAGGCCAACGACGCAGGATATTTACACCAGGTCCGTCAGAAAACATATACAGGGGTGTGGGGTATCGGACGGAGGTGCTCCGCGATCCGGTCTCGCATCACCCTCAGGTGTCCCTGAGCGAGACCAAACGCTCGGGCAAACCTCTCACCCTTCCTCCCTCCTGCCTCCTCCCCATGTTTATGACTGTCGAGGCCCCGCTGGGCAGCAGACCCACAGCCAAATGATGTGTGGGAAGACGGAAAGCAACTAGCTCGCGCTGCAAAGGTGTACAAAAAAGGGCGATTAAAGTGTCGGAAAGAGGCAGCCAATGATGATAAGTGAGGTGGCACAGGATCGGTACCTCAAAGAGTGGCAGAATTAGCAAGCAGTCAATCAATCACGATAGCACATGTAGGAACCGTTTGTTGTTTTTGAGTTTTTTTTTTTAAATTGCATATCTTGCTGTAGGCTCCCACTGAGCTTCTCTGGTTCCCAGTTGGCTCTTGTGATGTGGTGGGGGACATTCAATCTGTATACTCCATGCGGTTGACTCCAAATGCCGGAGATGCATCTCCTCTAGATAAAGCTCAGGATCGCCATTCTGTGGCTGTACTACTACTAAATGTGGATCCAACTTGTGGTAGGTCAAACACTTCACACTGTCAGTCCTCTACAAAATAAAATTCCTCAGATTTTGCATGCTCCAAGAGCCAATAAATGATTGACTGTAGTTGATGGAGTAAACAAACATCCTGTGCCCCAACATGAGGAGTTATTTAGCCACGTGTTAATTGGATTCTAACAAGCGTTTGGGCCTTCAATGCAGCGTGAGACATATGAATGTGTCTGACCTTTTGAGTGGGGTTAATACCGCTGTACTCCCACAGTGAACCCTTGGGTTAAGATAATGACTGCATCGTTTTTTTTCTTTGTCTATTTTGCCACAGTCAAACCAGTCAAGGTGTGTCTTGAGCTGAACAATGTTACCCTGTAGCACTTGGGCAAAGGTCAGAGTTTGGAGCGGATTCTTGTAAGTATTTTTGAAAGTAAGGCCGGGTTCACACTGGACACGGAACGGCCGCGAAGCGCCGGGAATCGCAGCCAGTTTCCTTTCGGCGCCCGTGTTAACAGATTGGCCCGTTCAGACCCAAACAGACTCGGCGGCCGGCTCGCGATCTGCAGCGATAGTTTCGGTGTCTGGTCTGTTTTCTCCGCTTTCCACGAGCGAATCTGCCAAGCTGCACAGAGCAGATCAAGCAATGTTTTTCAAAATAAAAATGAGGGACAGAAATTCATCCATCTGCTCTGCACTCATCTGAACATATTGATGATGGCGTTGGCTGTCCAGCCTCATATACAATATCAGTTGTGTCTAAACAGAGAATGAGAGAGACGAGCAGACACACACACAGAGAGAGAGAGAGAGAGAGAGAGAGAGAGAGAGAGAGAGAGACTTGGCTAATCAAACGTCAAGACCATCATCTACATGTGATTAGAAAAGAGCAGAGGAGCAGAATCGCTTGTTGACCGGCGCGGAGAAATGCGCTTCTGGTGTGAACAGCCAGGCGCTTTGCGGCTGTTCCGCGAGGGAGTAAGTTAGAGAACATGACTGGTCCATTTGGAGCTTGGCCTAACTACAATGCAGCGTTATTTGGGATCTCAGAACCATCCTCCTCCCCTGTCACATTCTGTGAAATCAATGGACCCTAACGACATGTTGCGCCCACATTTTGTCCTGCGGAGAGCCCAGTTCCAGTGTGTCTGATTGCATAGGGGGAGAAGGGGGAGATGTAATCCAGATGTCCACTGTATGATTAAGACCAGAGTCTAGCCATTAAAAAGCAAGCGCTGCCTCATACAGCATTGTACCCAAAGTATTAAAGCCAAGCCATTTTTTTTTTTTCACTGATTTTCTCTATCGTGGACCGATGGAAAAATGGGTATAAGCAGGGATTTACACATCACTGCTTGGATCAAGTATAAAGAGGCTGTCAGTGGAGGTACAGTGTGAGTGCCAGGTCGAGGAGGGCGGCCAGGATGAGAGGAGAGGAACCTGCAAGCTCAAAGGAAGGAGGTTATTGTCCAGAGGGCTTCAGTGGTTTTCACGTTTCTTAACGTGGACCATGTGGGCAGGAGGAGCGGGGTACCACGTCCAAACAAGCCCCCCTAGGATCACACGGCAGCTATTTGGAGAGGTACTGTGAGTGTGCAGCACAGGTTACACAAGCTGCTCAGTGACAGGACAGACTGCAAACAGACCCGTGCGTGCCTACGTGCACGCACGCACACACACACACACACACACAGACACACACACACACACACAAAGGGAGTAGGGCTCCAGTTTGAATTGTGTTCGTTTCGGTTGATTTGCTTACAAGTAGGCTTTCATACAATATCACTGAAGGACAATAGCAAGCATGGAACAGCTCTAGAGATGGTGAGGGACTCTCATTTGGGATGCTGGGTCAGTTTTATAAGCAGCCCATCATCTGGCAGCCCTGCTGTTACACAACCTATTTGACTGGTCTTTGTCAGTCCTTCATTAAAGGGATAACAAGAAGCATCTGTCTTGAATGGCTTTCAAGGGGATGCTGTAGATTAAATGGAATGGCCCAGCGAGTGCAAAACATCACATTGTATTTTATATTGCTCATAGTTGGGCAAAAACTTGTAAGGCTTTTCATGACAGTACCATCGCTTTCTTTCTTTCTTGTTTGCTTTCTTGCTCTCTTTCTCTATCTCTCTTGCTCTCTCTCTTTCCGTCTCTCTATCTCTCTCACTCTCGTGCAGCCACACTCATGGCAAATTAAGATGTTCTATGAACCGAGAAGGCCGTGAGGTTGGAACAACAAGTATTTAAATAGGTGTTTGATTTCAGGTCAGACTCAATTGCAGCTTTTTTAAAGGCTGCATCTGGGAGGAAGTGATGCTGCGTGATAACTAAGATGGTGCCTGGCCAGTGAACACCGTGGAGGTTTCTCTTCTCCTGTTCTGCTTGTGATTAAAACAATTTACAGAGGAAAGAAAG
>OMKK01053747.1:0-11153 GCA_900302305.1 Polymixia japonica
AAAATATAAATCATACATCTTCTAATATGTTACTTTGTTTAATCAAAGGTGTGAAAGTATACAAATATAAAATAAGTGATGATATACTGTTTAATAGTGAATATTACTCACCAGCAATGCTTACACAGGTGTTATAATAATAATAATAATAATAATATAAGGTGTTGTATTGTTATATATCACATTTTATTTGTGAAATACTAAACAGATGTCATACGACCTGTTTTATAAGCGCTTACAAAACAAAAAGTCTTAAGAATTTCTAAAGTAAATTTTTGTTTGTTTGTTTTCCAGTGCAGGAGATGAGACTCAGGTAAATCTAGCCATTGTTCAAGCATCAAGCAGAGACTGCGGGGTTTATGGATGCACAATCACAAACGAATATGGGACAGACTCGACAGACCTTCTACTTAGTGTGGATAGTATGTACTAATTTATCTTATATTTATAATTAAAAAAACTTAAAAAACATTTTTTTTTTTTTTATTACATTAAACAACTACAGCATGTCTTGTTCAATATTCTCGCTCCTTGTTTTGCAGTCCTTGCTGGAATGTCTCTTCGTGAAGATCTCGGTGGTAAGATGAGACTTCATATTCCGTGAAAATAAATGAGATCGTGTGTCTTGGATTTTGGCAACAGGTTTTTTTTTTTACTATAGTGTAAAACATCCAATTTCCTTTTCACTCTCTCGTGCGCTTGTATTCGCCCTGCAGTTGGAGAGGAGATCGAAATGACACCTCTGCTTCTGAACAAGGGTCTGGCTGACTCCGGCGTCTGGGGCAGCAAGTTCTTCGGACGCATCATGATGCAGGAATCTCACATCGGTGAGAGATGTTCTCACAAAGCCTGGAGGGCGAAGGTTATCTATGGCCTGGAGCCTGTGTTTGAGTCCGGGACCACGTGTATCATTAAAGTGCGTAACCCCCTCACCTATGGGGGCAAAGGAGAAAGCCAGCTCACAGAAAGGAACTTGGATCTCACTCAGCAGGCAAGTAAACCGTACGACTGAGAGTGTGGATTCTGGGGAAGAGTTTTTTCTTCTTTTTTTTTATATATAAAGCTTGAGTGTCAGGCTATATGACAAAAATGAAAACCAGAAAGATGACAGCTCAATTAAAGTATCTTACATTTGTAAAACAGAGAGCAGACAACCTATACTTCAATATGACAAGACATCAACAAAAGATAACACCTATCCTAGCATATCAACCAAAAAATATATATAAACATCACATCAAGACAGGATTGTCTTCCCCACAAGTGGGGGGATTTCATTTCGTAATTTGCATGCCACAGTAATCTTTCAAATCTGTTAGAAAGGTAAATCGGTTAAGTGTTCCTTCCACCCCCGTATGGTTACTGTAGCACTGAACAAAAAGAAATTAAAAAAAAAGTGCTGGTGTAGGTTGTGTTTATCTAAACTGGCTGTCCCCCAATGTTTTACAAACAGGAATGCAGAATTCAGAATCTGGCTCGTGAATACTGCAAAATCTTTTCCGCAGAGGCGAGAGTGATTGAAAACTTTGGCACGTCTCTGGAGTGAGTGGGGATCGGTTTACTCATAATAAAAACGAGAAACTTCTTTATTATTCTCCGTGGACCTTCAGTGGGTCAGTAAAACAACTCGCAAACAACTTCTTGCTTCCACAGGATTATTCCAGTCTATTTGATGTACCGGCCAGCGAACACTATACCCCATGCCACGGTGGAAACCGATCTGAAGGGAGCCTATTTGAAATACTCTCGACTGGATGGCACAGGCAGACTAGTGATGAGGACCGGGTCTGATGTGGAACAGAAATGTTGTGCCCTACAGCACTGGATCCATCAGTGGACCAGTGGTAATCTGCTGCTCACTCGGCTAGAAGGTAGGTGGAAACTTTAACTCTGCCTACTTAGGGTGGATTCACACCATAGAATATCTTGCACTATTGGAACAGGTGCAGAAGAACAACAGCTTTGTAATTTGATGCCAGCCTGACCCCTAGGCCTTTCCCACAGAACAATGCGTGCTACACTACTAGATGTTGATGCTTTAAGGCTTTGTACCACGGGGCAGGCAATGAGGCTGCCATCTCGATATAAGCCTGTGAACCGTATCACAAAGACTGCAGCTTTGTTTCTGTCTGTGTGATGCCCTGCCCACGTGTAGTTTATTAATGCCGTATTTGTTACGTCCATTATCTGTACACTCAATCGCCACATCTGTATGTACCTGTCCCTAATGAGTCACCAAATTTGTCATCCTAGATCATTTTTTTATAATTATCATGAATTGTCTTTTTTTTTTTTTTTTTTATCATAACAGAACATTTTGCCTGAACAACAGAAAATGAATTGCTTCATGTTATTATCTTGCAGGTGTTGACACTAAGATCACCAATGTTGGAATATCAGTCAAATCAACAGGGTTGGTATATTTTAATTTTTTGTTGTTTGGGTTAGGGTTCGTTTGACAATGTTTTTAAAATACCACACGTAACAATGACTCCACACGTAAGGCAATTTGCATTTATATTGCACCAAGTAACAGCTGTATTGTTTTGGGTACTGTTGCTGCAGGTATCAAGGTCTGCCCGCCACAGGGAACCTCAAAGTATTTGAGCAGTTTGTTGCCCAGCACCAGTGTAACTACTACTGTGGTCTGCTCAGCCTGAGGTCCTTAAAGGCCATGGACTCTCTACAGACACCATCCAAACCCAAGGGCTCCAGGAGCCCCTTGCTCCAACGCAAGATGGCGGCTGGCTCCTCCAGCCCTCAGACCAGCAGGAAAGGTGCTGGCAGCCCCAGACTGCCCAAGAAGTCTGAATCAGAGCAGGACAGCAGCAAGGCCCCCGCTAATCAAAAAAACTGCTAACACTACCAAAGTTGTTAATACGAGGTAGAGTAGCTCCCTCGGATTAACTGTCGCTGTCTCTGATTTTTCAAAAGTGGAATCCTGAACCAGAAATCTAATCGCTGTTGGTTACATGTTGGCAATCGCAAAACGTAGCCCAGGGAAAGCTGGGAGCAAGTTTCATACAGAAGGCTGCTGAAGTCCACTGAGCTGTGACAGACACAGAGCTGTGAACTCTTCAGAAACCAGGAGACATAAAAAAATATAGAAATTAGGGAAATTGACTTAACCTATTAACTGCTACCATTCCTTGGCATTATCACTTACTGTAGTTTGAATCCCTTACACGTCGCGTACAGTGTTAGCCATTGCGGAAAATCTCCCCTCCCCCCCTATCCTGTATTAAACATTACCTCTCCGGGGTGAAACAACGGTATAGCGGTAAAAGTGGGACTTCTACAGCGGCTAGGCTACGTCTTCACACGCTGTCATAGCTCACCTGGGTTTCGTCAATTCATAAATCAACGTAGCATCACAGTTTGTGAATCTGAACTTCAACTCAGGTCAGTAATAACTCTTGAATTATACCTTTATTTGTAAAGCACATTTCTGAAACAAAAGTTTACAAAAAGTGCTTAACGATCAAGACAAAGAAAAGGCAGAGAAACGAGATTACGCGAGTAAAGGACGGTGGCAATAACAGGGGACATTGTGGTGGATACTGATTCAACTTTAGGGCATGAGCGAAACGATGTCGTCTGTACAACATAATTGCCAGCTATAAACAAACACTGGACTGGAATAGCGATAGTAAGTACAAAACGTTCAGTGCAATTGCACAACGATTTATATTTGAATGCTTACTTTAGTCGTAGCCGTGCGTATGCAAAGGAATAATAATGTTGATTCAGGTAAAACCACAACGTTGACACACTGACGCCTGATGTAAATAAGGCACGGTTTTTTAAGGATGGGTATATTGATACGTGAGTAAGTCTGTTGTTGATCCCTTCAGGAATGTATCAAGCTAAATGTAACTCATACACATGATACTGTTGCAAATAGTGCTGTGCCTTTTATACTGTAACAGTGTTTATGTCATGCCGCAACGCACTTCATTTCTTCGTAACCTTGCCATTGAATTCAAATGGATATGAAATAAAAGATCTGATTGTGCCTTGTTCATTTGGAGAAGCTGTCGGAGTGCTTGAAATGTTCATTTCAAGAGGATTATAATGTCATTCTGGGGTAGAGGTTGGCTGAATCAGTCATCAAAGACGTTTCGGCCCTTGTCAATCTGACGTATACATTCGCTCGCTGCTAAATACGCTGTCTTGGAAGATAGATATCCCAGCGTTATCTCAGTGACCCCTGTTATCTGAGAGGGCTCAGTCACATTGCATTCTGTCATCACACTGCCGTCACATACAGCATCGCGTCGGCTATGAATAGGGCTGCCTTTTTGGAGCCTGCCCCTTATAATGATGAATTATGTACCGTCGTACTATTTCAGACAAGCAAACATTTCGTTTCGTTTTATTTGCGCCTAGGCCTCAAAGAGTTGTAACGGCAGTCTACTCTTTAACATGAAACTCTGGTATCGTGTAGGTGGTAAACAAATGCTCTAGCCAGCCTGCGTGGGGGAACCAGGATTAGGTCATCCAAAGACTAATTTTAGAAGCACGTACGTTTGAAAAACAGATATCTGGTCAGAAAAGGAGATTAAACATCAAGCATTGACTGTATATTCACACGCTGATTCTGAATTGATTGGTTTCATAGCCTACATGAATTTCAAGTCAGAATAACACGTTTAATGTCTAAATGAATGCTACTTGTAATACTGAATGAATGTACTGTCCGGGATCTATTTACTGATGGCTGAACTATGGATATTTCTAAAGAGCCTATCAAGCAATCTGAACTAACAGCTTGAGAAGAGGCATTGTGTACACTAGATGTCAGTGTCACATAAAGACTGTTTGCTTCAGTCATCAGTTGCTCAATAGAACTGCCACTGAGTGGCAAATCAGATTCCGTCATAAATATTAGAGATATAAATGTCTGTGGTCACAGCCATCGTTTTCTTTTTCTTTTTTGAGTGACGGCCGACTTCAGTATGGTAATCGTTTGTGATTCCCGCCCGAGTCACGGCTTAAGTAAGCGACAGCCTCGCAGGCAGGTGTGAACTAAGCCTTCGTTGTTACACGCACTTATCAAAAAGCTCACGTAACGTCACTTGTGATGTCATCCAGCAGCAGAGGGTCACGAGCTGTCACCAGACGGAAGATTATAACCTCTGACACATTGAACGTGTTTGTTGTTGACAGTGGGGCAGAAATAAACGAGGAGGCAGCATCGTTTTGAGGTTTGATCTGATGGCTGCTGGAGAACAGCGTGGTTCTACGGACGGAGGCGGAGAACGTTGGCAATGTCGTACATCCAGCTTTGTCTTCTTCGTAAAGGCAAAGAAAACAAAATGAATAACATAAAATATCTTCAGATTATAACCAATTATGTTCTTGGGCAAACCATTTCTTGTTTTTGTTCTGAAAGCAACACAGCTGAACGAGATCTTACTACAGCCTTAATTAATCACAATTCCCGTCAAGTGGGCTTTCTCAATAACTCTTTGTTGTCATGTGTGTGTGTAAGTGCTACTGAACCTTGGCTAATTTTTATGGCTTACAGGTATTAGGGTTGTGTGTATGTTAGAATGGCATGCTGGAAGGAGGTATCCAAGACAAGACGAGACCAGGGAGGTAGGGTAGCGGAGGAGCCTTTCAGGACCTATTATTGAGACTGCGATGATGACAGCTTGGGGAAGATCACAGCTATCGTGAAACATGACACGCCTGCCACCTATTGTTAGTTCACTCAGCATGCCATTGACCAAAAGAGAGATCAGTAAACGCCTGCCAACTTGCACTACTGACTCATACCTTGTTTTTATTTGTGGCCACATCTCTTTGGGGAAAAAGCTGGAGGTGAACATCTGGTCAACTTGGGACGCCGCCGGCGACACCGATCAAAGAGATTCCCTGCTTGTTCTCTTAAACTTTCACTCATGCTGCTGTTGTTGTCTTAGAGATGTTGCTTTGATATTGTTTTAGTCTTTAAATAAATGGTAATTATTAAATTTATAAGAATATACAAGGAGGGAGTATGGCAAAATGAACACTTTAGATATACTGTAGGTATACATCATATAAGATTTTTTTTTTTAAAAGTCAGATAGTCACTGCTACAAAATAACTGATAGCACAAAATTAACACAAACTACGGTGCTTTTTGAAAGATTGAAGGTAAATTATGACATTGTTTTACAAAATTATTTATAAGTATATTGAACGATCAATCTAAATCTTTTTCTTTTTTTTTCAAAATGGATAAGTAGTGTTTTCAAATCCTCTTGAGGATCATTATCTACATTTTGTAGGCCCTGCTTCACATTGTCATAATCACTACTCATCAGTGACAGTCAATTTAGAAAATGAGACATTCCTTAATCTGATCAGATTCCTGCAAGACATTACAGAAAAAAATAATGTGTAAAACAGAGAAATTACAGAGAAAGGCATGCATTGGCATATTTCCTCATATTTCACGGACTAGCTCTGATCAAATGCAATAAAGAGCACTGGATCAACTCAGTTAGAGTAATCTCAGAATAAAGACCCACGGCAAGACACATCAAATGAGAGAATAGGAAGTTCCTAACTATGGAAATATTGATGTATATTTAGGCCTAAATAATTGCCTTGTCATTTAATAAGACATAATTTCAAGTTAATGTGAAGACCTCACAGAGCTAGGGTCCTAGGACCGATTTGTCCTAGATACATCTGCAGCATTCATTGTCACAGTCAGACTTATTTTGTGATATCATCCATTTTATGTTTTACCAACAGAAAAAAAAACATAATTTAATTTTGACGCATAAAAGGCAAAATTATCAGCCAGCGCACAGATGCTGTACTACGTTATGTCAGCTAATACAACTATAACCTTAGATTCAGTCAAGTCTCTTTGTACACCACCGGAGGCACAATGGGGAGGTGCTGTCTGAGATCTTCAATGAAACCGAAAGACAAAACAACAACAGAAAAACCAACTGACAAGTGTGGTATCTAAGGACCATGTCCCCACTAGGCTGGCTGTGATTCTGACCCCACATTGTTGTGCCTGATCTCATTTACAATTGACGGGCCAGAGTGGTCCTGACCATTTAGGCAGATTATATGAAAAGCATCCCACGCTCCTAAATGCCACAGACTAGCTGGCATTTGAAAAAAGTTTTATCTCTATTCCACCAAAAGTCGCAGGCAGACACTGGTCTCAGTGCCATCGCTGAGTTGACTGTCAACGGCGGGGTAATCTGTAACAACACAGCCAGCTTTTGCTGACTAGGAAATAATGATATTCTGATGCATATCTCACACCACGATTCCCCTCTCATGGTAGAAAGTAAAGGCTAAATCTGCGGAAATAACATTGCTACTGCCTAATTGCATGTTAATGCACTTTAGGGTATATAAAATAACCTTCTGTCATATTCTCTGAAATTATTTAAACCATACTCTTGGATTAGAGTTTGAAGCCTGTTGAGGTGCATCAACATACACATGGCGTTCGAAGTGAATGATTAAGAAAGTAACCTTATCATCATGACAGCGTTATCCTTTGTCTGTGCACATCGAGCTATCTTTCTCAAATACGTCACACTGAAAGAAATCGCTTCCATCTGGAATTAAAAGCCCAATGGATGGAATCCATCATTTGGTTAATTAAAATTTGCCCAGCATATTCTAAGGAATGACTGAACCAAAAAGGTGTCGGGAAATGCGGCCTGCACCAGTACAGAAACAGTCCACTTTAATAATAATAATAATGCCTTTATTTTATATAGTGCCTTTCAAGATACCCAAGGTCGCTTTACATACACACACATAGTGACACACAGTGAGGCAATCTGAGTCCTGGGACTAAGATTTGAGAAGCGGCTCTTAATTCAGGCCAGCGTCCTCCCATGATCCGGAGATCCACCTCGACACAAATCCATCCATCCAGACATACATACTCACACACACATTCATACTTAACCTGCATGTCTTTTTGGACGGTGGGAGGAAACCGGAGTACCCGGAGTAAACCCACGCAGACACGGGGAGAACATGCAAACTCCACACAGAAAGGACCTGGGCGGCCGGGGATTCGAACCCAGGACCTTCTTGCTCCTTTACGTCTTCCATGTATCTTGGACAACACGATCTTATCCACACCTCATGAAGCACGGAAGACAGACGCCGCTGAGATGAGACGTGTTCAGAAACTGGTTTGAAACGTAGTGCGGTGTCATTGATTGAAAGTGTAAATAAAAAGGAGTTTTGTGTTACACATTTGAAAAACGGGAGTCCGTTTCTTATGAAATGATTGATAACAGAAAATCTAAATACATTATGGCAGTCTTAAAACGATATTAGGTAAACGTATGCCCTTGGTTGGCAAATTGATTTGAACTTTTATAGGCTGGATCATTAATATATTGAAAATACTGAATGGGATTCAAGTAATAATCGTATTTATTGTTTTGGAAATGTGCTCAACAAATCCTATCTGTGCATATTCTGGGTTAGCTGTAAATATTGTTTAGTTGAACTGGCTGCTTCAGAAGTAGTTGGGCAGTTGGGTTCAACAAATAGGTAATAACAGCCAACTGCAAGCTGAGTGTAGGTAGCTGAACTCTCTTCTGACACTTTGAACTTACTTCCTGGTGGTGGCTAGTCTGTAAGCTAGTGAATAGTGTCATCTAAGGATTTGCTGATATTCTGACTGCTGACATTAATTAATATTAGCCAATATAAATAATCAATCCAATCCATCAGTTTTAACACTGGTTCCTGGTTACTGGACAAAACATATTGAGTTGTAATCCAATTGTTCTTCAATAGAGAGATCTAGCACACTAATCAGATTTCCAATTGTCTTTTGTTATAGATTTTATCATAGGGGAAATTCCAAGGCACCTATCATACCCTAGTAGCCTATAGGCCTATATCTGATACCAGTATTGATATCAGTGTATCTCTGGTGCTGTCTCCTTGGAGAGCCAAACATATTGTAGAAACATATTATATGAGGAAACAAAATACAATTCACTCTGCACATGTGCACGTCTGTAATAATAATACAAACACAATAAAGTATGACTCATATAAATGATAGCACACTTTATAATGATGGCTAAAGCAGGTGTGACAGATGTGTTGCTAACAATCAACACTGAGTCAATAACCAAATGTTTTTAGAAGATGGCAGGTGTGTGGTCACTGATTATCTTATCAATTACTCAGTCAAATGCACTTCCTGCAGGAAATTAGAACATCTGATGATAAAATAAATTAACTGTAATCATGATAGGTGTAAGCTACTCGAAACTCTAACCCAGATTTGTATTTTCCTGTTTAGTAGAAAAACAGATTGATTGTGAGGTGCAATTCGGCCTCAGATAGAGTTTAGAGTTTAAATATCAAGATGGCTCCCACGCCATTCAGCCTATAGAAACCCTTGTTTGCTAAAGGCTGAAACAGACTCCTGCAAAGGTACACGTAAAGGCCGGGAAATACTTCAGCGAAGGTACACGTAAACATCTACCATGTTTTGAGCCTTGCTGTCGTCCTCGGTGCCGTAACC
Source organism: Polymixia japonica (assembly GCA_900302305.1). Taxonomy (NCBI): domain Eukaryota; kingdom Metazoa; phylum Chordata; class Actinopteri; order Polymixiiformes; family Polymixiidae; genus Polymixia; species Polymixia japonica. The sequence goes on from OMKK01053747.1 coordinate 9,533, forward strand.
ACGGTGATTGGTCGAGCAGGGAAGGATATCCAATGGAAGGATATCCGGCAGCGTGACATCAACACACACAGAGCCAAAACAATAGAGAACCACATATAAGAAACTCATCATATCGAAGGATAGAGGTGACTTGCGACCCTGATTTCAGTCGTTTCCTGTGTATTTTGGTTTCGTAACTGCAACGCTGCTAAGGCGCACTCAACGTGCTTCTATGTAGGCAGACAACTACATACAACTCAAAAATGCATGCATACACGCTGACGTTGAAGTAAAATCGAGGCTTAAATACAGTATCTCTGCATAGGGACACAGTGAAGAGGATTGTGGGTAACTGCGTAGTTTGCAGAGCTTCACAGAGCAGCTTATGTGCACACCCCTGAAATTGGCATTGAGCGTATCCCCCACGTTTCAACAATGCCGATTGGTTGATCAGGGTTTCCGTTTCAGGATTTCTTTGGCTTTTTCCTTTGTTTTTTGTTTTCATAACAGCAACACTGCCATCTAGTACTAAGGTGAGTGTGTAGCACATGTATGTTGGCCGACACATATGCGCACGTCTGCGGAGGGGGCTCACCACCCCAATTATTTTCCTTATTGAGACATTACTAACGGAAGTGGATGAAGTTGGCTACAACTATCGTTCATGCCATTGGCCACTTCAGAAAACTGAGCACATGGGGCTGCTCTCAAACAGTTTGACCCTGAGCCCTCTAGTCATTGCTGTAAGAGCAAAGTGGGTACCAGATTGATAACTCTCAGACATTGGTGGAACCAAAAATGGTGGAGTCTAGGGCGGGAAATCATCCCACACATGCATACAACTGTCTAAAATTTAAATATTAATTAATATTCATATTAGTAATTTAGCATGGTAGCCATACACGATACGTACAGCAGCTCATTTATGCAAAACCATGATCAAAATTCATCACATCAATCATATAGCACCATACTAGGCATGTGCTAAAATTGTCATATCGTAGTAGCTTTAGTATTTGTTTTCTTTTCTTTTTTATGGGTCCTATAGCCTTTCTGTTGTCTTTTTTGTCATCTATGATCTTTTACTGCTACCCTGACCAGGATTAAGCGGGTTAGAAAATGGAAGGATGGATGGATCTTTCACTGGGAACCTATCGACTTCTTATCTTGCTTTTTCGCTGCTGCTTATTGCCCTTCATTGGTGTTTTGCTCTGTCCGTGCGCTTTTATTATCATTGGTTTAATTTGTTTTACTTTCATTACCTTCTCAGATGCTGCAGTATTGCACTGCATCTCGCCGTGTAGCTGTCTACTCTTTCGTTGCGTGTATATGAAGCACCTTTACTGTGAAAAGTGCTATACTATAAATAAAGATTTACTCCCAGCTACTCTTTCGTTGCGTGTATGAAGCACCTCTACTGTGAAAAGTGCTATACTATAAAATTTAAATTTATACTATAAATAAAGATTTACTTCCTGCTACTCTTTCGTTGCGTGTATATGAAGCACCTCTACAATGAAAAGTGCTATACTATAAAATTTAAATTTACACTATAAATAAAGATTATACTCCCTGACTCTGGAAAGCCCCTCCTCCGCGCCCCCCCCCCCGCGCCCCCCCCCCCCACCACACAAAAAAAAAA
>OMKK01053749.1:0-12209 GCA_900302305.1 Polymixia japonica
TCTACTGTGGCGATCCTTAAACCCCCCACCCGTCATAGACGTCTTGAACCAAATAACTAGTGTCCCATCTCAACGATAAATGTTTTTATGTTGAGCACAGAGGAGACCAAAACCTAGACCCTGCTGTAGATCAGGGATGTAAAAACAAAACGATGAACTAAATTGTGTCAATTAATTAAAGTTGCTGAATCGGAGAATTTCTTTGTCCTTAATTACCTTAATTACTTAGGAAAAACAAGTTTATGATAAAGCCGTATAGACTTGGGAGTGGTGAATTGAGCATGAAGGATTTTTTTTGATATGCATACTTTTGTTTTTGTTTTTGTTTTTTTCAATAAGCCACAACATGGATGTATTTATATTCTGCTTTTTTTCTAATCACACACATACTGCCAAGTGTACTGACGCGGCCTGTGACACTTCTTTTGTAACTCTGAAACCAAAATGAGCTCAATAAGTCGCCTGTTAACCTAGTCACGTAATCGACCCTGTCCTCTCGTGGATCGTGGCGCAGCTTGTCTGATCGTCACAGATTTTAGTTGTTCCACTTTTTTTTCTTTTTTTTTAACCAGAGATATGCCTTGAAACTGGGATGGCTAAAGACTGCACACAACAGAAAGTCTTAACCCCCTGGAAATGCATTGAAATGCATGACGCTAAACCCCACCTCCCCTCCCTGGCTTTGCTCCCTTTTCTTACTTGGAAACACCAATAGCTGTACCTGTTGTCATTCAGCTTAGTAGGAGTAGGCTTTTCTAACGTTTTCGTAATGGATGTCCTCTGCCAGATGTGATTTTTTAGGATGTCCCAGACTGTAGGAGTCGAGTCATTTTTCGTATTGTGCTAACTTACTTTGACCTCCGAAGGGGTTCACTTGACTAACCAAGCGCTTGCTGTTGCCCTGAATTGTAAGAAAATGTACATGAAGACGTATGGAGAAATATATTCCTATATCTATTTGGAAATGGCTGCTGCTTGTCTTCAGTCTCCACCTCAAGAGACGGTTCAGGTTTTTAAAATGTCTATCTCATTCATCATGAATTGTTTGTTCCGTTTGTCCATCTAAAAAGCACTTGAACTGGTATTGTGATTATTTAAATTTTGGAGGCATCAGCAATTTCTAGTGCTGTACTTGACCTTTTTAGAGAAATGATTTCAGCTTCACACTTACGACTGAATTTCCCAATAAATGCTAATAGCCCCACTTCCATCGTACGAGGAGCCAAACGCTAACGGTTGCTTTTTAGATGGACTGCAGAAACGCCCAATATGTGATCAATTTTGATAGGGTCTTGAAGAAATAATGGCAGATTTGAAACAAACCTTGTTTACAGTGGGATACTCAACAGAAAGAGGTTGCTTTTGCTGTTCAATATTGTAAAGAAGAATAAATAAAAGTCAAACTGTGTATGGACTTATGTTTGTGTTGAATATAGATCGTCAGTTTATGTTTAAGCTGTGAAGGAGTGTGCATTTGAATGTAGTGCACATTTGAGTAAAAAAAGGTAACTTTATTAAACATTATGTTAACAAAAGTAAAGTTATGTTTCACCATAAATTAACGAGTAAGCTGGTCATAGAAGATGCTTTCTGGAGAGTCAGTCAGTACAGAAGCACAACATTGTTGCTAAATATAGAGGAACATGGGACACATTCTGCCAGTAGAGGGCACTGCTACACCATTGCTGCAAGTGAAATATGATTTTCTAAATTTTACGGATATTTTGAATTTGACAAAATTAATATTTATCCCATCGGTACAACATGATATTGACTTATTCTGTTGAAATCTAAAAAGCATATAAAAGCATATGACTTAATATCAGTAGTCTGGTTTAATAAGTGCTTAATTCAGTCACAGTATTATCTATTGGAATGCAATAAAAACATTGTACAAATTAATTCCTGTTCTTTCCCCTTCAGTAAAATGTTACTGGAAAGATCACAACACTTTTTTTGAGAGTATCAAACTTCAACGTCCATTATCAAACATGAAAAAGTCACTTACAAATTACCTTTTGGCTTGTGACATTCGTGGCACTTGGACTCTCATCGACATTAACATGACCACCTTTAAGACCCTCTCAACAAATCCTCAAAATTTTGTTTTGGCAACATATTCTTGGTGTACACAAAATCTACTGTACACTATCAAATAGGCTGTAAAAAATCAGACTGCTAACTTATCCCACCTAACAGACACAAATCTCAACAGTCCTCAGTCTAGTCCTTCATTGACCAGAGTGTCCTTTATAAATCAATAGTCTCACTGCAGATACTCAAAGCATCAATTTGTCTGCAAACACTGATGAACTCCTCCTGTACAGACCGGTCCGCCTCAGACGACATGTCCAGGTCCAGGCTCTCCTGTGAGGCCGACCCCAGGGTATGATAGTGTCTCTGCAGGTCGTTAGGGCCCTCGTGGCTGGAGGATGCCATTTGGTCTGATTCCCCCTCTTGGGGAGGGTGCTGAGCGTGCCTCTCTGGGCTGGGGCAGAGGACCAGCGAGGACCCACCGAGAGAGGGTCTGTACAGGGAGCAGGAGGAAGAGCTGCCCCTCCAACGTTCAGGGGAGGAGCAACTGGTGGAGGAGGACAGGGAGGGAGATGGTGGAGCGCCCAGTACAGTGTCCTCTCGAGGCTGGGAAGATGGGGGCTGGGGCTGGGGCTGGGGCTGAGAGGCCATCTCCACGCAAGATGAGGTCCGATACAGACCGGGGTCAAGTGAGAGCGGATCACAGAGAGCCTGGCCGCCGTTGGGAAGCGTACTGTGGTTATTTAGGGACAGGTCACTGCAGCGAATGGGTCTAGATGGGCTGAACAGGCTCATTGGAAAGAGGGCCTCGCTGAAGAGGGCCTCGTCTATACTGCGACGCAGGTTGATGGGCGAGGGTGGCCGCAGGTCTGCTGTGGAGTCACTGGTGTAGGAGGATCCACCTGATGCTGCTCCACCTCCTCCGTCCTCGGGCTTACCTAAGCCGGGCAGGTCCAGGTCCAGGTCACGGTAAGCCAAGGCCCGGTTGCTGTGGTAGAGGAGGTCCAAGCCGTTCAGACTGCTGCCAAGCCTGTCGTCCACCAGGGTGTAGAGGGGAAGGCTCTCAGTCTCTCCAAGCCCGACAGTGTCAACGATGGCCAGCTTCTCCTGCTGGCTCAGGGTCCACTGGTAGCTCCCGGGCAGGATGGGTGACTTGGTTGCTAACAGTTCAGTCCAGCAGGTTCCAGCAGCTGGGAGATGGTCGGAGCAGTAGACAGGTTGCGCGACCACCAAGGCCAAGGTGAGGCAGACCCCAAGCTCACACACTCTGCAGCTGAACTGGAAAGCCCACCATGGCCAGGGACGGAAGACCTCCTCTCCTCCAGCGATCCCCATAGCGTTGAGCATCGCATATAACTGCAGTCCGGCACACGCCAAAGAGAACAGCGCCGAGAGGCACACCGTCACGGCGGCGCGCTCCCAGTCCCGGCTTTCGGCGAAGGGGCAGCGGTTGTAACGCTCAGCGGGTGTCGGAGACGTGTTGTTTAGGTGGTAGATGTGTTTCGAGTCCGCTCGCACGTAGATATAGAATACAAAATAGGCAGCGGACAAAAACGTCGCCAGCGCTACAAAAGCTCCCCGGGAGATGAGAGAGAGAAAGAGGCAAAGGGGGGGCTTCTGCTGGTAGAATTTCAGTAGCGTCACCGGACCGAACGCAGCAGCGAAGTGCAGGACGACCAGGCAGGCCAGGAAACAGGGCCTCTGGAAGGCCGAGTAGGACAGCTGCATTCTGGAGCGCATGGAGAGGAGAAGGAAGACCAGGCCGAAGGCGGCGGTCAGACAGGGAAACGGGGCTTCGTAAAGCATCAGCGAGGCTTCCGTGGAGGGCAAGCGGTCCTGGTGGCCGTAGGCGTCGTACAGGAGAGAGAACGCTCTCGTGCAGCCGGCGGCTAGCAGAAACAGGCTGACCAGGGCGAAGTAACCGCATCCCGACGGGCACCTCAGGGGCAAGCACAGCAGGTTGAGCGCCGAGGCCAGGGTCACCATGGTGAAGACGCAACCAACGCCGTACACGTGCGCTTCCCAGGCCAGGCCCCAGGCCGCCATGGCGCTATTCCAGTCAGTGTACAGAGGCACTAGCATGGGCGGAGCCGGGATCAAGAAGGGGTTGTTCGACTGGTTGATGGCAGTGGCGTTTTGCGGAAGAGAGACGTCGGAGGGGGTGGTGGCATCCCAGGTGTCGGAGAGGTTGCAGATTTCTGAGCGTTCCTGGTTGCAGTCTGGGAGGAGGGTGATGTCGCTGTCCGTTGAGCTGGACAGCCAGTCTTCGGTGGAGAGAGGAATATGTGTTTTTGGTGAACCGCCTGAACAAAAAAAAAACACATTAGTTTTGATTCCATCAAGTTTTCCATCATATAACTGACCAGAGAATGAACATTTGAATGAGTCATTGAAAAGCTAGAGAACACAGAAGAAAAGACAAGAATAAAACTTTAAATATGATAACACGTAACACACAGGTTTGATAGATCTGTTTATATGTATAAACACGCACGTAGAAAAACACCACCGGAAAACGCCACCAGAGAACTTTAATCCATTCTAGTCATTCACTCCAGAGAATACACGCCAGCATTTATTTGACCTCAGAACCATCAGAGCCAGAGCGCGAATTGGCTCTGGGCCAGGACTGTGAAAGCATGCTTTCCTCGTAATGCGTTAATCCTGTAGAAAAGCTGGAAGCTTGTAAGAAGGCAACTTCAAACTGGATTGAGCCCAAAAGCGGAGACAAGGGTATCGGTGTGTGTGTGTGTGTGTGTGTGTGTGTGTACATGCGCACGTGTACATGTACATGTACATGTGTACACGAACACACGCGGGTGAGAGCACTCTACTTTAAACCACAAAGCTAGTTTCCTTTGTATTACGTAAGCCATCTGGTGTTTCCATGCGAGCACAGCTAATTATGTCTGTGTTGGTACATGTAGCTTAGGAGGAAATGACTGTTTCTAAGTGGTTTGGCTTGGAAAAACTAAGGAGTGACCATTTAAATCCTTAAATGTGTGTTTACATGAATATTACTGAAATGTTTGCAAAGCTCATGTCCACTGTATGTGTATATACAATTCAATTACTGGAAGATGACTTAAATGGGACTTAACACGAGTCATTACAAATAGCTTAATGCCTCACAGCCGGTCAGAACGACGCACGTTTCAGTCTCCTAGACATCACGTTATGAAGCTGGTCCTTTTCCATAAAACATGCCATCTTTACCGCTACAGAAAAACACATTACTCAAACCTTCAGTCTAGCGGTGGCGAAATTCAAAAGCCTGCTGTCTCTCATGTTGAAAAAGGCAGGCAACAGAATAGAAGCAAATCCTAATTGCATCTTCTTCACTGAAACACACACACAGGCTCATCAGTCATTCAACGTGAGACCTATCGGGGACAATCACTCCTCCGTAAAGAGCCAGGCTCTGTAATGGACCACAGCGACTGGGACAAATGAACAGGATAACCTCGGAGCACAGCAATTCACACAATGCCGCTGCTAGTTACAGGTTTAGTGAAGCAAGTAGTTACGTTCCCTGGGATATCTTACAGTCCTCTAACACTATCGGTGTGAAGCGAGACGTTAAATCCTGTGTTCTCACTAACGATGATGTGAAAATGTCTATAAATACAGCAAGAAAGCGACAAGACTTGCGACTCTCGAGACAAATGGTAAAACAGCTATTCTATATATATGTCTTGTGAGCCATGGAGAATACATCATGTCGGGTGGTAATGTTGCGTGCCAGTTTAAGAGCCTAAATGTGCAGACGCTCGCACCACAAACCCTCTAGCTCTTTGTGTATATGTTAAAGATGTCTAATTCTTTTCCTGAGTAGAAAAAGAGAGAAATACGTGCGGTGGAGTGTTTTTGGCTTACGTCAGTGAAAGGCTGTTTCGACTGTCCTTTAACAGGCTTTTATAGGTTGTATTCTCGCTGTGTTTCCCACCCCGCCCTGTCCTGGTCCCCTAATGCGCCACTATGTTTGTGATGTCCCTTAAACACCCGCCTTCAAAAAGTGGCAACTCCCATAGGTGGGTTTGCTATTTTTAAAACCAGGACCGTTTCCTGCTTCAAAGACCACTATTTTGGTTTCTCTCTCTCTTACTGCAATTTCACAACATCTCTTTTCCCGCTGCCTTACGTTCTGTGCTTGTGTTTATCTGACGTTTCTCCCCCTTTTCAATTTGCGTAGATCCATTGCATGGCAAGTGCTGCTTCCATTAAGATCAATTGTGTAGGCCTATAGCTTTATGGATGTAAAGCGTGTATGTTCGTGCTAGTTGGGGGTTGATGGTGTGAGCCTGCTTGTAGCTCCCTAGTATTACTGGGCAGACGCTGAAATACAAAAGGCCTGTGGCCCTTTTCACTTTGATTAATGAGAATGTGTTTCCTCTATGGTGTGTGTGTGTATGTGTGTGTGTTTATTTGTATGTGGCCTTCTTGTCACATACACAAGCCTCTCTCACGCCTCATCAGTCAACCACGGTCTTTCGCCACTCCAATCAGGAAGCTAGCCGCTAACAGCGGTTGTTGAAGAACCCCTATCGGAGACCCACCCTGAGTGTCACACATTCTTTTAAAGAGGTACGTTCGCGTAAATCTGAGGACATCCCCATACCGACGGCTGGATTTCTGTTGTCGACACATTCTTTATCATTCGTGAGCTGAATCACACCGCCAGGTTGTGATGAAAACGTCAAGCTCGGGGAAATATGAGCCCGCTGCCCACCGTGCTTCGCTCAGCACGAGGCAGCAACTTTATTTCACATGACATCCAGAGCCGTCTGGCGGGGCTTAATCTCGTTCCTAACAGTGATGAAATACAGACTGATGAGGTTTTAAGAGGCTTTGTTTTTGCACTGATGCACTGTTTTTTAATCAGCCCTGCTGAATCTTTAATAAGCAGAAATTAGATGCTGTGAAGATAGTTCCCCTGTGCATCATTTCCGTGGTGTTCCCGGTCCCTCGTGTTGCATCGTGTTCAGTGTAGGTAACAGGTTGAGAATTTAGGAAAGACTCAGGCACTGCTGGTCTGTAATGGAGTCAGGTAAGGTTAGTGCGTCTGACAGGCTCTGTGGCAGCTCAAGATGTTTTGTAAAGCCTATTGCATACTGATACTTGTTATGATAATGTTCATCAAGGTCAATTTTGTTAATGTGCTAAGAGGGAACAGTTGAATTGAAAAAACACAGTGATTAAATAGGATGCACAGCAGGGAGTGTGACACTCCCATAACCAAAACAATTCCATCTATTATGATAATGTCAGCACCGAATAGTATTGTTTCAGATTCCATTTACAGTCTGTGAATTACAGCAAAGCGTAGTCATAGATCCTAGGATGTCACGCTATAACACAAAGAAAAGCTGTTTTTAATGCATTCATGAAAAAGTGCTACTTCCCTTTCCAGCGCAACATTTAGGCGGCCATTTTCCCCGAGCTGCGGCTCGCATGCCTGTGACTTAGCCCCGCCCCTAGCCTTTGATTGACAGCCTTCATCTGAATGTGCATTTGGGTTGCAGGGTGGGACAGCTCAGTCCGTTGACTCCGCAAGCGCCAACTGCAACGAGCGCAAGGTGGTGACCCACCACTGCTCCATTGTGCGATTTTAACAACTGAAATTATACAAAAATAGGGCAACTTTAACTGTGTGGGAAATGTGGGTGACGCCTAAGACAACCAGACAGCAGCAGGCGTTTGGGAGGGGCGGGGTGTGTTTGTACTGATAAGGCAGGTGGGTTGGGGTACTGCTGCATGTTGTTGCAGGCCGGTGACTTGTCCGTCCTATGTTTACTTTCCAGGGCAAAAATTTCACAGCCCTTCCGTCGAGCACCGCGGAAAACACGACGAGTCAATGAATAAGTGCCATGTTCACTGCCTCACTCGGGTCAATAAATGTCACATCTGAGCGCCCGCCCAGCCAAGCTGTCTGGATTGCAGGGTTTGGTATGTGGTGTCTGTATTACAGGGATCAAGACTATTCTGTTCCACTGCGCGCTGCTTGGTCATCTGACACATTCCTGCGGGAACAAGCCCCCTCAGGCTTGGCAGTCTACTGTACAGGAACACCAACACACAGACTACTACTGTAGAGTACCAAGGCCTCCGAGGAAATTATTTTAGAAGTCTGTAGAGCAGAGTTACATAAATCAAACTGAAGAAGTTGCATTCACTCCATTCTCTAAAAACTGGAGGTTTGAGCGATGTTACTCGTAAAGACAGTAGATGCTGTGTACTTTCAGCTGATGTGTAACTTTCAGACTTCCATGTTCAAAAGGAAATGGTTTCTCATCTAAGGGCCTTAGTAGATAAACATGGCAGTTTCCAACTTCAACTTAGGTCACTCTAGGTTTCACACTGTAGCTATTGTGTGGCTGTCAGCTGTATGGTATTTTATTTACAGTAAAAATTTGATTTGATTGACTACAAATGGTTTTATTAATTATGACAGAGGCATGCTGGGAATACAAGACAAAGGAAACCAAGAGTCTGCAGTATGTGAGCTATCCCACATTATATCATTTGCTTCACAGATCACCTCTTGTACAGATTGCTCTCATCTTGGTGATCTAGACTAGGTCTTACTGTAGGAAACACCATTAGTGCCCAGAGTCAAGTCTATATTATATATTTTGTTTCATTTCTTTTGGACTATGATAGGAAAGGTCTTGGCTACAGCCGTTCAACGTGTCAAAATCTGTAATATAGCAGAGGGATTGTTGCGATATCCTGGGCAAATTACATACATACAACCCCGTGCTCCATCTTATAATTGGGTGCATCTTATCTCTGCATCATGAAAAACCGAAGGCTCGATGCAGGTTTTCATCTGGTCACCATCACTTTCAATTTTGCTCTCCTCAGAAAAAGCAATTTAGCGGGGGCCCATGGACAAGCCAGATCATGCATACTGAAGAGGACTCAACTGTGTGTGGTGAGGAGAAGCTGTGTTAAGAACGAGATCCGATCTGATTGCTGAACAGTTTGACTTCAAACAGAACCACCTGCAGTGGGTCCATTAAAGCATGTACAGAGGGTTTCTATGATAACCATTTGATCTGTGTTGAAATATGAATGGTATTTTCAGGGACAGATCTGTTTCTATACATGGCTGACATGCTGTATACATACGACTGGCAGACCGCTAGCAATTATTCTGCCAGTCACCTTATGTCACGCTCTCCACTTCCACTAGTACTGGATAGTGTATCTCTCCCTCTCTGTCTGTGTGTGTATGTGTGTATGTGTGTGGGCGTGACTTCAGGCTCCTGCTCCAGATGACATCATTCAATTGCCTGATCTGCCTTCACACCTGCAGCCCATCACCTCATTACCATGCAGTATTTAAACCCCCAGCTCCTTGTCTACGCATCGCCAGATTGTATTCAGTACTACCTTGTTAGTCGAGGTCTCGGCTGCGCTGTACTAGTCATAGTCTGAGTTATTCCTGTGCCTTTGGCTGTATCTAACCTTGTTTCCCTGTACCCTGTTCCAGTCTCCGGTTCCCTGACTCCTGCCTGTTAACCAACCTGCCTGCCTGCTTGTGGCCTCGACCCTCGCCTGCCCTTCTACTGCCCGCTAGCTTACTCTCTCGACCATTGCCTGCCTCGCCGACCTGCCTGTCTGCTCGTGGCCCTGATCCGGACTGTCTGACTGCTCTCTTTGCCAATTCCCCTACTTTATTAAACCCTTTTATTTTACATTCCCTGTGTCTCTTTGTCGTGGGTCCACTTGTATACGGATTATAACAACCTTCACTCTCACCCTCCTACTCTTTGACATTAAAACTGGCGTGGCCCGGTGGTGTGTCATCAGCAAGTAGCACATTTAACAGGTTTTATTTTTGAAAATTAGTCGGCAAGATCTGCTATTCTGGGCTAGGTTATGTGGGTTACATGTGTTTCAGAGAACTGGGTTGCAAGTGGATCTTTTAATGAACACATATTTCACCAGGAATCAATTTCTTGATGAGACGCCGGCACTTATTTACCAGCAAAACGTTTACTTATCGGGTGGGCAGAGTTCCCTGTCTTGCCTGCTCTTGGTAGTTGTTCAGAAAGGACAGCTTGAAAGAGCAGTTTGTTTCTCCTCCCTTTGGAAGCAATTAGTGGCTCCAGGCGAGGGATGTAGGAAAGCTAGTCCTTACAGTCCTCTCTCTTTCTCTCTAACAGATTGTAGGTACCGAAACAGTAATAGGACGACCTTGGTTTGGCAAGGAGCAACACGTAACAGCTTTGCCTGCCTCCTTATTCAGACCAACATGACAGTGCAGGTTTTAATGTTCCGGGTGCCGTTTGCCGGTGTGTTCACGTGTAACGGATGCGGTCGCTCACCTGCGGTCAGTAACCTGGAGGTCGTCGCCGTCGAGGGCTCGGCCGAGGCCGCGGAAGTGGCCGCCGGACTCGTCTCTCCGTTCCGGTCCGCTGCTAAAAGATCCAAGTCTGTCTCGGTGTCATCCGCATGGTCTGGCGTTTCTGAGAAGACAGAGTTATGCAATTCAAATCCTGACCCCTTTTACAGCAATCACCAATACAGTTTAAAGTGCGCATCGTAATAGCTCCGAGTAGTCAGAGAAAAACTGATTAGCAAATGGTAAATTTCAGCCTGCCGAGGGACAGTTTAACCCCGGATCTACTCTGTTCATATTTGAGACTGTATACTGTAGCAGAATGGAAGGAATATTTTTCTTAACCCAGTTCTGTCAAATGGATCGGCCTATCATCCACTTAGCTGTAGCCAGCCATCCGTAGCGCAGTAGTCTGGCCCTGTGAAGTCTAATTACATTGACTTCCCTCTCTATCTCCGTGTCCGTGTGTGTGTGTGTGTGTCAATGTGTGTCCTGGTCCATTATGAACCCAGACCCCATGTCGCATCATCTGTCTAAACCATGTGAGAGGAAGGACAACAAAGGAAAGAGCAGTTTTGTTTACCTCAGTCAAACCACAGAGCACAGAGAGAGGGACAGAATCGGAGACAACAGGAAATAGACATAGATTGCGTGATTGTATTGCACGGAAGAGCTGCTATTTTCCCACAGAGAAAACAAGACGACCAAAATGCATATCGTTCATCAGTCTACGTCGTATCGTATGCATTACTGCAAACTGGATGATTGGAAATGGACGGTCCACAAGATAGGATTCAGAGGCCTTCAGCATGGAGCGGAAGTAGGTGAGACAGCAGTCGCGGACGTCAGCGCGCTTGTAGGTCAGTCGACAAAAAGCGAGGGGCTGACTTGACGATGACGCGAGGTGAACTGGGTGCCGTAAGATTCCCCGTCTGTACTACTTTTAACACCCCTTAATACTAACTAACATCAAAACCTTAGCCAGGCAAATTGTTAAGTCCATCAGCTACGAGGCTACGCAGACGACCGCCTTAGAATCTTGGCTATACTCACAGCCTCCGAGCCTCTCCTCGGTTGTGAAACTCTCCAAAGCATAACCCACTTATCACTTTATTGCACTGTTGACCTCTGCACAGCTGGAAGCCGGGCTCAGCCAAAGCAGAGGAAAAGAGTCATGAGTAGTGGCGGAGGACTAACACAGACACATGCGTGCACACATCCCCCCATACACACACACACACACACACACACACCGTTGGTGCACATACTATACATACATGTACTATACATGAGTAGCAGTCCTCACACCTGTGCACACTCACGCACGCACAGGGATAAAGTGGAAGGTTGTTTTTTTGGCTCAGAACGTGACAGCTCTTCATTTGGCAACTGCAACCAACATTCAGCAGTACTACGTGAATAAGTTGTCCTTTTACGCTGTAAATATCTCCAAGCACTTAGGTATTCGAATCACGCCGTCGTTTGTTTTGAGAGTAGGGATATGAATTGTTGACACAGCATCAAGAGGAATATGCAGTCCAGCCAGATCACTGCAGCCCGTTGGATCTGCAGGAGAGACACCGGTGTGCCTTTAGCGCTAGGCTTAATTAGCACGGCTAACGAGCTCTGCACCAAATGAGACAGGGACGTAGATGCGGTAGCAGTGTTCCCTGTGCTCTCTCTCTCTCTCTCTCTCTCTCTCTCTCCCTCTCTCTCTCCTCTCTCTCTCTCCTCTCTCTCTCTCTCTCTCTCTCTCTCTCTCTCTACCACACGCATGCATTGACTCTCGCCTCCGCTGTCACGTCCTCTCGTTCATGGTAACATTGTG
>OMKK01053768.1:0-10566 GCA_900302305.1 Polymixia japonica
GAGATCCGCATGAAGAAGAAAGAATATCTGATGAAGGAGCTGGAGAGACTGAGGAAGCAGCAAGGTACCTGGAGACCAGATCATTGATGATGTCGTTTAGTAGGTGTGGTGTTTAGTGGGTGCGTTTAGTAGGTGTGGTGTTTAGTGGGTGTGTTTAGTAGGTGTGTTTCGTGGGTGTGTTTAGTAGGTGTGGTGTTTAGTGGGTGTGGTGTTTCGTGGGTGTGTTTAGTAGGTGTGGTGTTTCGTGGGTGTGTTTAGTAGGTGTGGTGTTTAGTGGGTGTGGTGTTTAGTGGGTGTGGTGTTTAGTGGGTGTGTTTAGTGGGTGTGGTGTTTAGTAGGTGTGGTGTTTAGTGGGTGTGGTATTTAGTGGGTGTGTTTAGTAGATGTTGTGTTTAGTAGGTGTGGTGTTTAGTGGGTGTGTTTAGTAGATGTTGTGTTTAGTGGGTGTGTTTAGTGGGTGTGGTGTTTAGTGGGTGTCGTTTAGTAGGTGTGGTGTTTAGTGGGTGTGTTTTTTAGTGGGTGTGTTTAGTAGGTGTGTTTAGTGGGTGTGTTTAGTAGTGGGTGTGGTGTTTAGTGGGTGTGTTTAGTAGGTGTGGTGTTTAGTGGGTGTGGTGTTTAGTAGTGGGGGTGTTTAGTGGGTGTGTTTAGTAGATGTTGTGTTTAGTAGGTGTGGTGTTTAGTGGGCGTGTTATTTAGTGGGTGTGTTTAGTAGATGTTGTGTTTAGTAGGTGTGGTGTTTAGTGGGTGTGTTGTTTAGTGGGGGTGTTTAGTGGGTGTGTTTAGTAGGTGTGTTTAGTGGGTGTGTTTAGTAGTGGGTGTGGTGTTTAGTGGGTGTGTTTAGTAGGTGTGGTGTTTAGTAGTGGGGGTGTTTAGTGGGTGTGTTTAGTAGATGTTGTGTTTAGTGGGTGTGTTTAGTAGGTGTGGTGTTTAGTGGGTGTGTTTAGTGGGTGTGTTGTTTAGTAGGTGTGGTGTTTAGTGGGTGTGGTGTTTAGTAGGTGTGTTGTTTGTTGTCCAGGGGAGCTGCTCAGGAAGAAGCGCAGAGAGAAGGATGGCCATAAAGACCCCCTGTTGTCTGAGATCAGCCGTCTGCAGGAGGAGGTGATGAGCCAGATCTCAGACCTCCGCAAAGAGCACGAAGCTGCTGAGAAGAAACGCACAGAGATCGACAAGGTGGCGCTGATCCTGGGTCTGAGCCCGTCTGACAGGCCTCGCCGAGCCAGCAAGACATCCAGAGAGCAGGAGGACCAGCCGCCAGCGGAGAAGAAGAAACGAGAGCCAGGACGGAGCCCTGAGGAACCCCAGGCGTCCAGCAACACCACATCAAAGGTACAACCATCCACACCGGCAGGTAACCAGGGAAGACCACTGAATCTAACCGTTCCCGTCTCCTGTGGCCTAGCAGCTAGCTAGTGGACTAGAACAACTGTTCCAAGGCAGGAAGCCTGACAACCACTCTGTGATGTTATTTATTTATTTGTTGTTGTTATTATTGTTATCTTGTAGATAGTAGAGTCGGAGTTGGTGCAGCCATTAGATGATAGTTTTAGCCTTTACACTAGTAAAGGAAGCTGGTTTTAGAAAACCACCCTGATGTCTGTCTAGTACCTTTTACTAAACATTTATTAACAGAGCTGTGACACATGCTGGTCACTGACCACTGGCTGATCTGGCTGGTTAGTTAGTTAGTTAGTAGGTTAGTTAGTTAGTAGGTTGGTTGGTTAGTTAGTTAATAGGCTACTCTAGCAGCCACTGTAACAAGTAACATCTTATATCATCCTGAACATCTAGTTTAACTATAAAGTGATGACAATGACTGGTAAATCGTCAGTGTGATGTCACAAATTAGTGGGCGTGGCCTCTCATTTCCTGTTCTTGGTAACAGTATGAAGTGTTGTCCAATAAGAGCAAAGCTGTCCCAGGTCATGGGAAGGACGTGTGAATGCTTAAAGACAGTGTTTTTCCCATTTATGTGTCTGGTAAGTTCTTAATGTAATTCAGTAAGCGTCTTGAGTTGCATGCAGAAATATGTTTTTTGCATAATGAGTAACATGACTTTCTCAACAGCTAGAAACGTGTTTGGAGAGCAATTTAATATTTTATTACTGTAGACAGTCTGGCTAGGCTTTTTTGTTTACATTGAATATGCTAAATATTGGTTTTTCTGGTTAATATATAGTAGCAGTATATTGGTAATGGTGAAAGCTGTATTTAATAGACAGATATTCTTCATTAGATCTGGTATCATCTGACATCTAGCACAAAATCCTCCACCACGCATCTAAATTGGATCCAGCCTAGTATTGATTTGATGTTTGACCTGTGAATGTTAATTTTGAAGTAACATTTCAGTGAATTAAGAGAGATCACTTCAACCCTGTAACCACAGGAAAAGTCATGTGACCGGCGCTTCGTTAGATTCCAGTATAGTCTCATTAGGCCTCGTTTTCTGAACACAAGACATCACCCCACTGTGAATCAGACGGATAAGTGGAACTAATGAGATTGATCAAAACCTTTGTACTTCCTACTGAACTGGCCCAGAAGAACTGGCCAAAACCAGCCAAAAAGGCCTGAAATCATATATTGCCAATATCAAAATCAACTGATCTCTGCACAACAAATGCTTATATTTGCTTTAGAACATAGCACAAAGAACTGATGCAGCCCAGATATGTCACCTGACAAAACTGTATGGATAAAGTTAGTTCAAGGCTTTTAGACTTAGGTCATTGTAGCCTCCTCGTATGGCTCATCACAGTTAAGTATGGTTGGCAGGATGGCCAGTTGGTTAGTAAGGAGGCCCGGGTTCGACCTGTTAAAGTATCCCATAACAAGATACTTAACCCCTGCCTGCTCCAGGGCGCCGTACTAGCTAGCTGACCCTGCACCCCAACCAGAGGGAGGAAGACAATATCCCCCTTGGGGAGATTAAAAAAAGAAGTATATGAAAGCAAAAATAATGAAGAGTTTTATTGAAACACTAAACAGTAGCTTGCAAGTTGTGCTTAACAACTTAAGATATATACTGATATTAATGTAAGTACTTCATTTATGTTGTACCTTTTAATGATGTAGAACTCTACATAGACGTCTTTTGAGGTCTAGCTGTCCTTAGCGTTGATTAGCTAGCTTAATAACTAGCATTGCTAGCCTGTGAACAGAGCTCATCAAAAGCAGCCAGTTCCACTGTTTTTTGCTATGGTCATTGAAGGTTTGAATAAAACGTCGAGTTTAAAGCCTGTAAAAACAAGTTAAGAGCCAATTAGTAGTAATAGAAAGCGACAGTTGGATTCTCGTTGCTATCCTTTCACTAACTTCTTCAAGGCTGGAACACATTTGAAGGTAAGAGATTTTGTAAATTTCCACATTTTGGGGGCTGAGTTTAAAAGAATTCTTACTCCTTATCTGTTTACTGAACATTTCTTTGGTTTGTGTGTTTTGTGTTTGCGCCTGGTAAGTTGACATTCTCACATTGTGTTTCTTAGCAGATCACTGCCTCTTCAAGAGCATCCCCAGACAAACCAAAGCCGTCAGTCACCACCTCAGCTCCGCCCCCAGCTCCGTCTTCTGAGCCATTTGAATACTATGATGCGGGAAACCATTGGTGTAAAAACTGTAACATCACCTCTGGTTCCATGTTTGATTTTTTCACACACTTGCACAGCAAATCGCACAGAAAGGTTTGTGTTCCAGTGGATATTCAGTTTGAAGGGTTTTTGCTCCATTTGAAAGAAAATATCTACATAAACATGTCAGTGCTATACTCTACTTATGTTAGATATAAACACCTTTTATTAGTTTAGATACTGTATTATTACTCTATTATCTTACTGTTTTGTTGGTGCTTCACAGACACAGGATCCCTACGACAGACCGTGGGCGCCCAGCCCCTCCAAAACCAGCAAGAATGATTCATCAGAAGAGAAGATGACCAAGCCTGCCAAAGGTACTTCATCATCATCATCATTCCCTGTCATTCTGATCTGCTCTCACATGATCTTCATCAGTGAACCGCTGAATTTTGTAAGAAATCTTCTGCTTCCAGGTTCTGCTCTGGTCTGGATGTCCTCTCCAGTATTCTGTCCTTTAATCAAACAGTGGTTATGAAGTGAAGGAAACAGAGGGATTCCTGTCTGGAGCTCCGATGTCAATCCATCCATTGTCTTGCATTTCTCATATCCAAGTGGTGGTTATTGTTAATGTGCTGTATTAACCCACGGGGAAGGACTCCAAGTTCACAATTACTCTGTGTTAGTATAACCAGTGTCCCACAGTCCACAATGTTATCCTAATTCTACCACTTCATTTCATTAAATACTTACACAGTGCTGTTGTGCATTTAAAAGGCCTTTCCATGGGTTAATACAGGAGAATAACGTGCTACCTTGTGACATTAAATATTCTCATATTAAACAGAGTCAAGTTCATTAACCTTCTCCTCTCATAACAGGTACTGAACCTGGAGACCTCTGGCAGGTAAACATCATTGACCATTCTTTTTGTTGCCATCTTTGGATTGAACTGCTCCTATTTGTCTCTCTAGGCTCAGAGTTCTTGCTGCCTGTGAGGGGCTTCTTCTGTCTGCTGTGTCGAGAGTTTTATGGCGACGCCATTTGTGCAGAAGAGCACGTCACAACACATGTGCACAATGAGAAATACAAGGTATGTATCTCCAGGATCCTAAAGGATGCACGGATGTTAAAGTATAGGTGATGATTTGCTGGGTGTGTTAGTCTTACCTGTTGGTTTGGTCTACCTCGTTAATTCAGGTGTGTGTTCTCCTTAGCCTTTCCTAGGTGCAGCTCTGACTGGGTATATCAGGTTTATGTGTGTCCTTAATACTGGTTCCACTTGTGTTACTGGTTACCCATCTGGTTTGAATTGTGTAAATTAAAGATAATAAGAGCTACTTCTGTACAGGTTTTTAACACTTGTTTGTGTTTAATGCCTTCTCCACCAGAAACAAATGTATGAGAATCCCCTGTATGAACAGAGGAGGAACCTGGACCGCCAGGCAGGACTGTCGCTGGAGGCCGGAGGAAAGAAACGCAAACACGACGATGAAGACCGAGGCAGCAAAGAGAAGGAAGAAAAGTCCAAACACAAAAAGGAGAAAAAAGACAAGGAGAAGAAGAAGGAAGAGGATGAGAGAAAAGAGGCTAAACCTAAAAAGGAGGACGAGGAGGATAAATACAAGCCAAGCAGAAAAGAGGAGGATGTTAAACCTCCCAAGAGGGAGGAAGAGGAGAAGTCTCTGTTTGCCAAGAAAGATGAAGATGAAAAGTATAAGTACATGAAGAAGGACGACAGATGCCGGTACGGCAGGGAGGGGGAGGACGAGGAGGAGAGGCCCAAGTACAGCAGGAAAGACGAAGAGGAGAGATATAAACATGGCAGAGAGGAAGAACACCGGTACCGCTATCGCAGGGACGAAGAGGAGCGCTCCAGATCTGGTCGGGGGGAAGATAGGTTCAGACACGATGATGACAAGTACAGATACAGCAAACACCCCGAGTCCAGATTCAAGTACGACAGGGAGAGAGACCAGGGGAGGCCCAAGGCAGAGAAGGAGGCTAAAATGGTGAAAAAGCCTGAGCCGCCTAAGGAGGAAGAGAAACCAGAACCCAAGAAGCCCTATGACCCGCCCAAAGTTCTGTGTGGACCCAGTCCCGCCATGAAGGCCAAGCTTCGCAAGCAGAGCACTGAAGCAGGCAAGCCGGCTCCCGCAGCAGCCCTATCTACATTTGGAAAGTTCACCTGGAAGAAGAAGGAGAATGTTCTGGCCAAGGAGGCGGAGAGAGTCGCTGCCGAGTTCCTAAAGGATGAAGAGTCTGCTGTAACCCGTGAGCAGATCCCAGTGGAAGATTCGTTCGCAAAGTCGGTGGCTGTAGCTAAAGAGATAGCTCTGAAGCTGTCAGGCCAGGGTAGCGTACCTCCTCCCTGGACAGCCCAGGGTGCAAACCGGGGCAGGATACGGCCAAACCTCCCGGCACCCACCATGGTCTCCAGGAAAACAGCCATGTTTGCTAAACCTGCACCTCTGAATACATTCCTCTCAATCAAACCACAAAACAACAGTGCTTCTGGGGCTCAACCCATGGACTCTCCTGGAATCCCTGACCCCATAGCCAAGGCCTTTGAAGATCAGGATGCACCAGAAGAGACCACACCTGAAATTGAACAACATGCCACACCTTCTGAGTCCTTGATAGCCATAGAGTCTGATGTAGCGGCGCCAGGCGTCCCTGAGAGTGAGCAGACTCGTACGGTGTTTGTTAAGCCTCCTCCTTTCATGAATACAGGGGACGGGGCTCACAAGTCTGACAAACTGAAGACTAATCTGGCTGCAGCCAAAGCCCAGGATTTGTTTGACATTTTCTATAGTAATGTTGGCCAATCAGGCCCCACCCCCTTCACTAAAGCAGTCCAGGGGAGTGGCACCAGGAAGAGTGTGTCAACAAAACCTCAGACCATGAAAATCCAACCCGCCCCACAACCCCAGCCTCAGACGGCGCCACAGTCAAAGTCAAACCAACTACAACCAAGCCCACAACTCCACCCCAGCCCAGCTCCTCAAACTGAACCAGTCCAGCCCCCATCAGCTCCCCAAAACCAGGCAATCCAACCAAAATCCAATCCACAGGCTGAGCCCCAACCTCAGCCAGCACCTGAAAAGAGTCACATCGAACCTTTACCTGCTCCTAAAGCTGAACTAACTCAATCCCAACCACCTCCACAATCTGAGCAGACCCAACCCAACCCAACCCCACCACTCCAACCCCAGCCTCAGAAGGTATCCCAAAGTCAGACTCAGATCAGATCAGCCTCAGATCTTACATCTGAGCCAACTCAATCCAAACAAGTTCCACAGACGGAGTCTCCCAAACTTGCACCAACTCCACAGCCCCAGCCCCAGATCAAAATAGAGCCCCCACCAGTTCCACAAGTACACCCACAGCCAACTCCAGACACCCAGCCCCAATCCTCCCCTCCTGACCCTGTTCAACTTAACGAGCCTGGACCTCTGGCAGCCTCTAAAACCAAAACATCCCCTCAAAGTAAGAAAACCCCACCACACCGTCCGGTCCGACAAACACGGTCCCAAACCAGATACCAGACCCGTCAGCAGCAGCAGCAGACCCGGTCTGAGCCAGAATCTGAGCCGGTTATGGAATCTGAACATATGGCTTCAGACCCAATGGGGCAACAGGCCGATCCTGAAGCTGGATCGCACTCGGTGGAGACGACGCCTGTTGATGTCCCCCCGGGCATGGAGACCCCTGACGAGACCATGATGGTCACTCCAGAGACCCTGGGTCTTCCCTCCGACATGATGTCCCTCGGCTTTGAATACGACTTTAACTTTGAATAAGAGGGGACTCCGCCGTACAGTGGACATTGGGGAAAGGGTTTGTTTTTAAACGGTGGATGTATTTAGGATGTTCTGTTCATGGGGTGTACGAAACCACCATTCTTTCATTCATTAAGTTACTGGACCTGGAGGCTCCTGGTAGTGGAGTCAGAGTGGAAGAGACTTCACAGAGAGTAAACCTTAATGTTAAAAGGTGGCAGTGCTGTCTTTGTCAAGACTTTACACAGCTAGATCTGTTCCTCGTTCTCAGCAATCCTTTTCTTTCTCTTAAAGGTAATGTACTGTATTCTGTTTGTTCTGTTGTTGTGATTCAAGTCCTGACTTCTCAGTCAATTTTCTCCTTTTTATTTCCCCTTTAAACAATGACAAGGTGTTTGGATGCAGGGACAAGAGTTGTCACGGTAATGAAGAAAACTGCAGTGGGTACGGTAGCCCGGCATGGACCAAAAGCTTTCCTTGAAGGAAGTCTGTTTGACAGCTACAGCGTGTAACTTGTTCTCCTACACAGCACCATCACTGCAGAGAAGATACAAATACTGCTTTAACAGTAATACAGGAATATGCTATGTTTTTATTTTTCATGTTTAATAGACTATTGTACCCTGTATCATTCTGCGTGGCTGAAAGAATCAAACAACTGTCCTGTAAAAGTTTTTGCCTAAGTAGTTTGAATAAAATCTAGTAACAAAAGTGCTTCTTCTTCTGTCATTATTGGATGGAGTATCTCTGAAACGTTGGAAGACTTCTCTGGTCAGAGGTAGTAAACTGAAGTTTGATCAGATTAGATAGACTATTAATACCCGTGGGAAATTAGCGGACAAATAAAGTGAATCTAGGATGAAATGAAGAGATGCTTAAATCCCACAGGTAAGTAGGGATGTGATCGGAGCACAAACAACAAAGTTAAACGTTAATATAAAGGTATGAAAAGGAAAGAAGATAATTCACATTGACATTTCAGTGATGTTAAACTTTAGTATTTAATCAAATCTGACGTTAAAACAAGGCAACAGTGTTATCCATGGTGTATGTCAGAGGAGTTTCACTGTGTAACTTTGCTGCTATCAAGTGCTTAGTAACAAAGTTAAGTGACTCATGCTGTGACTTCTTCCATTAGCTAGTAATGGTTATATAATTATATGTTCATTCTCATAACATCTAAATACGACCTATAGTTGCCACCTGTTCATCGCATTTATATAAACTCTAATATTAAGTGTTTGGGTTTGGATTCAGAGTGCCGGACACCATGCCTGAAAGCCTGCTAGAAAAAGGTAAGACTAACAGTGCCTCATTGACAGACGTGAAGTCTGATGTTAACCTGGATTTATCTTATGATACTGAACTGACTTCACTGGAAGGTATTGAACCAGGCTGTCTCCATGTCTAGACACGCCCACACCTCACTGTCTCCATGTCTAGACACGCCCACACCTCACTGTCTCCATGTCTAGACACGCCCACACCTCACTGTCTCCATGTCTAGACACGCCCACACCTCACTGTCTCCATGTCTAGACACGCCCACACCTCACTGTCTCCATGTCTAGACACGCCCACACCTCACTGTCTCCATGTCTAGACACGCCCACACCTCACTGTCTCCATGTCTAGACACGCCCACACCTCACTGTCTCCATGTCTAGACACGCCCACACCTCACTGACTCCATAGGTTGAGCTGATTGAAGTGCAACCTTTGTAATTTATAGTTATATATGAATATAAATGAATAGGGTTCTTTTTGTTATCAGTTTGATTTTTCTGAAAAGCAGAAATGAATGTTGACACTGTAGATGGTTAAGTATAGCTGGTTAGTTTTTTTTTTACACATTGATAAGTGATTTAAACATGAAATGTTATCTATACAGTGGATGTATATATAATATGTATATAAAATATATATTTAATGTTTCATGATGATGGACAACTTGTGTTATGTTTTGGATGTAAATAAAGTATGCCTAAAATGATTATCTTTCTCGTTAATGGTTCTTATCTTTTGCAAAACATCAAGAAAATGAGAAGAGAATGTTTTCATGTCAACGTTAAGTGTTAACTTGGGTTCATAGATTTGATGTATTGTTAGGACCTAAGGGTTTAGTTTGGAGGGGTTCTTTTCAGTAAACTACCCTTCCTGATGTTGGGGTAACTTGACCTCTTACCCTGAGTCTTGCAAGGCTCAGGCTGACATACAATAATCCTGACATAGTCGACCGTTTTGGTACTACTCTACGTCATGATATTTATATAAAAGAAGGGCTCCTGCCTCAACCCCTCCCTGCATCAACATCTGTATAATTCCCAGCCGCAGGTGGCAGCACTGAGCGCCAAATAACTCATCCTGGAAAAATGAACATTTTGGGGAGTGTGAATGTTTTTATGTTGAATTTTCGGACGTGCCAGGATGTGAGAGGTTGAATCCATGCGGACTGATCCCTCGTGGACTTCAGTTGTACTGTGACGTGTTCACTGTCATTACGTGAAGTCCGGAAGGACGCCAGACTACAAAAAACTAAAACATCACATCCGCATTGCAATGAATTGTGGGTAATTCAATCTGAAGTTTGATGAAGTCTGCACCCCAATTGAAATTGGTCAAATTTGTTTCTCTTCAACACGCAATAGTAATCGTAGTATACGCAAATTATTTCAGAAAGATGTATCTATTCCATATGTGGTTTCATATTGGAACTTCTTTGTTAATAACCTAGGTTGGAAAAAAATGTGGAACTTGCCAGCTAGATATTTGATAAATAATAAAGTAAAAGAAGTATCTTTTAAAATAATTCACAGAGTTTACCCATCAAAAGTTTTTTTACAAAGATTTAGAAAAGATATAGACACAAATTGCTCTTTTTGTGAAGGATACCCTGAAGATATTTTTCATTTGTTTTGGTCTTGCCCCTTTTCCACCAAATTATGGTCAGATATCTGTAAATTAATTTCTACCTGTGTTGAACCACATTTTTCCTTTTGCTTTGAACACGTATTGTTTGGCTTCATTGACTATCCAATTAGGAAAAAGAATCAGTTTTACATTATTAATCTTATTATATTTTTAGCCAAATGGCATATCCACAAATGCAGATATTCCAATCAAAAACCTCTTCTCTCTATCTTTGAAAATGAGGCCAAACAATATATTAAAAGCACTCGACATTCTACTAATATGAAAGCCATGAAGACTTTTGA
>OMKK01053792.1:0-10614 GCA_900302305.1 Polymixia japonica
CTCGCATCACCATTCCTCTCTCTCTCTCTCTCTCTCTCTCTCGCATCACCATTCCTCTCTCTCTCTCTCTCACATCACCATTCCTCTCTCTCTCTCTCTCTCTCTCTCTCTCGCATCACCATTCCTCTCTCTCTCTCTCTCTCATCACCATTCCTCTCTCTCTGTCACATCACCATTCCTCTCTCTCTCTCTCTCTCTCTCACATCACCATTCCTCTCTCTCTCTCTCTCTCTCTCGCATCACCATTCCTCTCTCTCTCTCTCTCTCACATCACCATTCCTCTCTCTCTCTCTCTCTCTCTCACATCACCATTCCCCTCTCTCTCTCTCTCTCTCACCAGGGCTCAGGGCGTGCGATGCTCCAGCATTAGTATGCACACTGAATCCATTCACACTTTGATGCGCAGCCACATGATTTCACAGTCCTCCCTGATGGCACAGATCAAATTTATAGGTATGTGGAGGCGAGACTGATGGCGAGATCCAGGTTTTCATTTCATCTATACCCAAGTAGAGGGTTTCATATTTCGGATACCAGCACAATACCCAAGGTAGTTTTAGTATTAGAAATATACTATATGTCTAAAAAGCCAGTGCAGGGCTGTAAGAAGTCTATCATTTAATCATTTTTGTCACTTGCCGTGATCTCGTGTCATGAGGTTGATGTGAGTCATTTTAAACACTCATATTGTTCATATTGTGAGGGGGGGGTTTTCAGATTGAAATGAAACTCATTCCCTCAGCCTATCTCCAAGTGTATTTTCAATTAAGTCCTCATGTAAAGGACTATGACCTTCAGAATCGGCAGATGTATTAGTTCAAAACTGACATGATTCTAATCTTTATAATTAATGGCTGCAAGAGCCCTTGTCATTCAATACGGCTCTGATATTTAATCTCAAAGACGAGGATAGTTTATGCGACTGAATCGTGACGCATTTCAATTCGTGATTGATTCCTCGCAACTCTGGACTGCTATGCTTGATGAGATAATCACTCTCAGTCGAGAACTACTGTAGGAGAAGAGTGGAAACCGGGGCTCCTTTGCTCTTCGGAGTGTCTTCCCAAGGTCAGCGCGTCTGAGGAGGCGCCGCTATCGGCCGCAAAAGGTCTCCGACTTCAACATCGTCTGTGATCGCAGACAACCTCTGAACCATCTGACCTGGCTTTTCGCCAGTACTTTCCAGATTGCAAGACTCGACTAGACGTCGCGCGGCGGAGATGTTGAGGTTGCGTCGTCGTTTCTGCGGGAATGCGGGCGGGGTCAGAGGCTTGTTAATTACAAACCAGTCAATCATATTTGTAATGAATCATCTTCCTCATCGCTCTGATGTGTCTGGAGACCAGGCCCATCATCCACTGTCGCTGCCGTCACAGCAGAGACAGATGAGAAGGACACTCTCACTCCCACTTGTGTTACCACATCAAGATGTTATCTCCGGCTTAAAAGCTTATCTAGCCGACAGTAATGATATTGAGTGACTGGATTGTGTGTTTTGATGGATATCGCTGTGAGTAATCTGACGCCAAATTGTGTTTCAGTTCTCATATTGTTCTGATTTTGGAGTCTTCTCCCGCTCATTCTTGTCCGGTCCCTCTCTCTCTCTCTCTCTCTCTCTCTCTCTCCATCTCTCTCTCTCTCTGTCTCCTCCTACTCAAAGTCATTTGTCATGGTTATGATTCTTTCAAACAGGTAGAGAAATAGCTTGAAAAACTCATTTTAGAGCCCTGTGACACCAAATAGATTAGCATTGTCCATGTGTCTCTTTGGCCCATAGTTAATTTGTGGCACATTGTGTCACCGGCTGTATTTCCAAAAGTTTCCATTCTGTCCTCAGCAGGACCGAGTTCTCTTCTCGGAGACGTATCTGCAAAGCTATGGACAAGGACGACAGTTAGCTTCCCCAAGTACAGAAGCACCATTCAGCGTTGCAACAAATAACTCTGCAAACATCGAAGACCTCTTTAGCTAGCTCCCATCATCCACACAATCTGTGTAAGCCAAGATTTATTCACCAGTGTTGAAACAGCGGCCTCTTTTTGATGCCTCTACTTGGTCTCCATTTTATTTAAAAACAACACTGATGGAGAACTACAGCCGTGTGCCGTAGAGAGAGAGAAAATACTGTGGAAAAATAAGCGGCTATAGATTTTTTTAAATGACTTCTGACTTTAAGGTGATGGCGCAAAAAGTAATTGTTGTACTTTAGTGAAATAGACTTCCATCGATTAACCTTTCTGGAAGGCTAAAAATTGTTAAGTAAATGAATATGAATAGAATGTGATTCAAGCTGACAAATGTTATTCTTATTCAGTTTGCCCGAGGAGCTGCAGTCGGAGTCCCACCCAGAAAGCAGCAACAAAGGAGGAAGAAGAAGAAGACCTTATCTTTTTATGGCCTGATCACTATAAATACACCTCAGTCGTGACAGAAAGGGCCTCTTTATGTCAGCCTCATGCTCCTACCTTTCTGTAGTCCACAATGGTCTGCTGCTCTTGCTACAAGGCAGGGCAAGGTCAGACACTAAATGCCACATCTGACTCTGTTGTTCTGCATTGTCAAGCAGGAGTCAGGTGTTTAGCGCATTGATTTTTCCTCACTTTTGCCGTTACTTAGATTAATCATCGTCTGAAAGTCGGTCTTTTGAGAAAGTGATCAATGCTCCACCATACAATCATCATCTGACAAATACTTTTGCAGCGGGGTGTTAAAATCCAATATCCTTTTGAATTAGGCGCATGGTGGAAGGCGCTTTGTCGCGTGTGTCAAACGCGGACATTTGATAATGAATCATACATTTATAGAACATCGGCAGGACCTGTGAGCTTTCCATAAACAAATACGTCGTTCTTGACAGATCTGTAGAATATGTGCTAAGAGAGACAAAGCACATTAGCGCCACAGTGTTGTGAAAGGAGACACTCCAGCTCCGGAGACCCGACTGCTTTGCTTCTCGTGGTCCGCAGGTGTGACTGCGTCTCAGCCGGTTAAACACAGCACCAAGCAAAGGCGGGGTCACTTTCAACAGTTTTCAAGCCACATTCACCCCTAGAACTACTGGACGTGTTTCTAAAGCGTGTGTGTGGAAGTGCATTTTAATTGACGCGTGCCTGCATGCGTTTATGGTACCTTAAACGTTTTAAGACAGCACTGGAACTTGCAAAACATGGCAGAGGGAGGGATATGAGCTTATTAACTCCATTGCATATGGTGCCCAGTTATGCAAAATCATGCAACTCCCTGATGGCCTGGCTTTATAGAAAGTGGGCAGATTATTCACACAGCGAAGTGCCCTTTCTCTGCATACACTACCCTGGGAGTTTTTGCATGCATCCATAATTTGATGCTAAGTGCCCACTGATGCATTATGCATATTAGATAATGCATTGTATGTAATCCAGACAGACCTTGGCTGAACCCCGAGTGGCATGTCACTCCACGCCCCACACGCAGAAGGCCTGCTAGCGCCGAGATAGACCTGCTAGAGATGTTCTCTGCATTTCCTCACTACACCTACACGCTGTGTCACACATAATATTCTAAATATATTGTTAACTAGACAGGACGACTCGAGCGGATACGGCCTAGTCGTTCTCTCTATCTTTTCCAACAAGTCGGCGTAGCTAACTGTACGGTATGCTATCGCTGGGGTTTCGTTACCGAGGCTGCTGGGCGCTTTTTTTTTTGACGAGCCGAACCGCAGCATAAGCCCCGCGTTCAGACCATTTTCCAGGGCTCACAGCTTCCAATTGTTTTCTTCCTAGGAGTGTCATTTTCGTGAAGGCTGCTCCGTGATTGCGTTCAAAAAGGCTGTTTTGTGATTTTGAATGGACAATTTAGTTGCCCAGTTGGCCGTCGCCTCCTCATTCAGAGCGAGCGCTGACCTGTGTCATATGGACATTGGATGGAGGTCAGGCACCGCCACTGCGTCTAGCGGCGAGTGCACTAAAACACAGGAGTGGGCAGGAGCGCGTGCGGACGACTAAAGAAGAAAAAAACAAAGAAGTAATAACTAGAAGTTTTACAAGGGTTGACTTTATGAGATGCTTGTCTTCTTTGCCTGAGTGTGACAGTACATTGTTCTGCATAGTCTTATGTTGGCGCTGCACCACACTATTTCTGGACTCACCCTCCTGTCATGGAAATGGGACAGGCGGGATGTAAGTGAAAGGACACGAGCCATTTCTCCCTTTTACTGCAAGTTTTATTTTGATACCACATTTAAATTGCAATGAAGTCCACCTCTTCCCTGAGACAAAAACTGTCGTCTGTATGAAAGAGTATCCAACAAAGTTATCCTCGCACCTGAAAAACCCACAGAAGTAGGTTACATCCTGCATATATTTACCATAATCATTCCCCTTTCTCAATTTGTCTATAAAGTAATTTCTAAGAACTTCTAATGTGTTTTTGTGTTTTCGCTTTTTTATGTATTTTTTTATCTGCCAGCTATTAGTTTTTATTTATTTTCCAAAAGACCATGAGGGTATTAAAAGCTTGAATTGACATTTAAGCCATAATAGTTGTCAGCGGCCCCTGTGCTTCCCGTCCCTCCGCTGGGCTCGAGCTGGGGAACGGGCCGTATTGCAGTGGACCGGGTCCGTGACACAGAGCGTTATATATACCAGGGCATTACAGAGGCCCTCTTAATCGGGTTTGTCACGGTGCTCCCTCTGGACTGGGGTAATTTCATGGTGCTGAACTGGTATTGATAGAGCCTGGGTAAATGAGGCACGCAGCAATCGTTAACTTTAATAACCATAAAGATGTGGGCATCAGAGTCAGTTGGAGGAAACCCATACAGGTGATTAAGAATCGACCAGGGCCCGGCTTGCACCTCTCATCCAACCTAAAGGAATTACCAGTTAAAGATGTCAAGACTATTACCAACAATAGTGCAAATGCTACACAATATTTTTCTTTTTATGTCCAGTAAACTGGAGTTTTTTCCACGGCTCCGAACTGAACAACGAGCTGCATATCAATCAGGGTTTTTCTCATTAAGTTTCCTCACCTTCTTCTCATTAATCAAACCCGGCCGTGACCTAGGAGCTTTGTCCAAACCTGATGTAGTAGAGCAGATACCACGCTCAGTATTCTGCAGGAATATGGCCAGCTTCAGAAATAAGCCATACCAAGTGAAGGAAAAAAAATCTTTAAAAAACTGCCATTGATTCATGTGACTCCAGTATAGCTGGGTCAGTGGTTCCTGTCAGTCAGCCTGAGCTCTGGAGTAGTCTTACGCTCTCTGTGTGTGTGTCTCTCTCTCTCCGTTTCGCTCTCTCTCTCTCAACGGCATGGTCGCTCCAGGCACCGCTGCAGCCGTCATGTCCACTTGTTTGTCTACTGTGGGCGATGCTGCCTCAAGGGGGAAAGAGAGATCCAGACCAGAGCAGGGTCATTGAGAAACTAGCATAAATACTGTTCACTAGCTGTGGGCAGGAAACACATACAGATTGTTGCAACAGGATTGGCGGTGGAAACTCAATAAAAGGCGAATCAATCTCAGTTCCTAATACTTTGATGAAATAAGGTGAACCAGGGATTTTTAGATTAAATAAACAATGGTAAACAATGCTCTTTGTGCTAACCCAAGATTAATTTCTTAGTTATTCTCGTAGACGTTCAAGCAGTGCCGTAAAAAGTGCCAAAGCTGGCTTCCATCCCAGGTCTTTAGATATATTTAGCCCGTGATTGGCGTGAGCTCTTGTGGTAGCTCTTTAGCGCTGCCTTTGTTATTCATAGGCGTCGGCGAGCGCTAGCTCCCTGAGTGAGGCTCCTTAGCGAGGGCCACTGGCTGGGGCTCAAACCCTGCGGATGATTTATTCAGCGGGCGTGGAGTACTTTGGCGTTTCAGAGTAATGTTAATGCAAACCTTCATAGACGGCCATAGTGTGGTTTCGTGCTTTTATCGGCGAGCGACGCTTCCTGCTGTTCGCCAGCCGCATGTCCCCGCGAACACCTCCGCACACGTACACGCATATACACTCTAGCTCCGGCCGACGTGACGCCTACGCAGACATGTACGCCGCGCGTGCGGTCACACACTCGCCCTTCCCCCTCGCCCTGTTCTCGCCGCCTCACACATCCACCTTATAGTCTGGGAGGTGTGAGTCGGAGAGCATTAGCGCCACTGAAGTGGTACAAGCCCCCGACAGCCCTGGCAGCACACGTCCTCCGGAGATGACCTAATGATGGTTTTTGTGTAGCCACCAGCATCTGGGGGGTCCTGACCGGGGCGCCCAGACCAAGACCATCAAAATACAGCGCGCGTCACTTCAGGGACACACACGGATGCCTGCTCATTTTAACTGTACTTTTTCCCGGGAGAACGTACATTTCATACGTACATTTCGTTCACGAAAAGGCAGCGTCGTTATTATTAGGAGTACATCGTCTCCTGCAAAAGGGAGATTAAAAACAATGCTTGCTTTGCAGTGTTGCCCAGCCCCCTCCCAGATTAGCGGAGCAGCACGGTAAACTTCAAAGACAGCTAGCGCTCTTCAGAGACAGCGCGATTTAAAGATTGTTGCAGGGAGAAGTATTGTCCGCTTTGTTTTAGAGGGATCGTCTGGCGTTTAGGCACGCATTAAATTATTTATGTATATTTATAGGAAAGGTAGATTATTTTGGCAACAACATTATGAAAAAGTATACATTTTAGGAAAACATTAACAAATGGCGGTTGTGGAATAACCGGCCCAGTCCTATGTTGCATCATTTCTGCTGAAATATTGCGCTCCTATCAGTTGCCTAGAGGAATTACATGTAAAGTATTTCCCTGGCATCACTCCAGTTTGGGCGCATTTGGAGTCCAATCTCCAGTGCTTTGTAGCATGTTTAAAGATGATCCTAAGTAATCAGGGAAGTGTTCCTGAAGTCTATCCTTAATGGTTAAGTAATGACAAGCTAAATTCTGATGGTGAGCATCATTAAACATACATGCAACGGGACATCTGGCCCACATCCACTTTATGCCTCTGTCTGTTGAAACAAATCATTAATATCTTCCTTTTTACTTCCCGGATCTCTGATGCTGACTGATTAGCAGCATCAGAGGTAGTCTCATTAAATGGTAGTTGTTGTTTAAAACAAACTAGGACAAACAGAACAGGGCTGTTTTCATTTCTGACAGATCTGACACCTCTTCAATCCAGTATATTTCATTATGGGCACCACAAAGCCATAAAAGAAGCCATCTTCCATAATGCATGATTTCACGGCGCAAAAGTTTGACAAAATCAATTTAACTCAATAAACAAGTGATTCACATAACTTTGAGGGGGTTTGAATAGACTCCTCTGGCGCGGAGCGGAAAGTAACTCTGCTCACTTGTGAAAGAGCATTTGGGGATTCGCTGGTTTCCATATCGTTTCATGTAACGATACGAAATGCAGCTTTCGCTCTGCTTCTCTAGTGGACTACGACTATGTGTTACGTTTACATTTCCAGACTATGCATTTTGGCAACGTTGATCCACCGACGACGGGAAACATAACTCCTCCTCACGACACAGACATAAATTGCCAATTAGAAGTCCTGAGACAGTGTATCTCACCTGAGCGGAAAGCTGTCAGTTACACGGGGGCACCGAGGAACAATAAACAGCCCACAGAGTGGAGGAAATATGACGTAAAGGAAGATGAAGAGAGACTCCTAGTTCCTAGTGTCTGCCTGTCTGGCAAAACAAAACAGGGCTCTCCAGCACGCAGGCGGAACTGGCTGATTTTCACCCGAGCGCGCGGTGATTAAGCTGTTACGAGATGAGGAGGAAGTCCTTGAGAGGTTTAGGCCTTCCTGGCCGCCGCGCCGCCTCTTCTTCCCGCTGCCATACGTTACGGCTTGATAACCACGGGTTCGGAAAGAAGAGCGAGAGACGCCGAGGGGGAGAGGGAGTGAGAGAGAGGTACAGTAAGAGAGAGAGACAAGGTGACAAGAAACACTTGTCTGAGGGTGAGCCAATGATTACCAATCTTGGCCGCTCTGCATAGATTATCGTCGTTAATGCTGAAGCCGAGCCAAGGTCTAAGAAAACAGTCTGTTTTCTCTGTGGTGACATTGACACAAGGCCCTGTATTTATCTCTCTGTCAAAAAATTGCCAGTCTCAGTGAGATCAGAAGGCAACCAGTTGCCAGTGGAGTACTTTCTTTGTCACTCAGTGGATGAAAGGAAACTGTCGCCTCCCCTCCTGTGAGCTCGGAGTCGTTTGGTGCCTTCGCATAAACTGTCATGTCACTGTCACCGTGACCTTGACTTTGCATACAGAGATAATGCAGCCTATGATATTTATGGGTTGTTGTTGTTGTTGTTGTTGCTGTAGTTTTGATTCGAGCGTGCGTTTCGCATTCCCTATGTGTGCGGTGAAAGGCCAGACGTTATCCGATAGGTGCGACTTGGTGTCGTCTCTGTTTCTCTTCTAGGTGACTGCGACCCGGTCTTAGCAGCTCAAACTTCACGTGCTCCGTTGTTTTTTTGGGGTTTTTTTTGCTGCTTCCTCCCTTCCTCCTCTATCTGTCTCCCCGTATTGTGACCCCCTCCCTCATTAGTGGCTTTTAATTGGCCATCGGGCTAAGCTGAAAACAATGAAGCATTGATTTCCTTAAACATAATCACCTCATCCAGTTATCTAATGGCCGCTGTCACTGTCGGCCGCCGGGAGAAAAATGACCAGTCGATGGTCCCATTGATGCCCTTCACCTCTCCTTACCAAAGCCTGGAGAGCACAGCTGCGCACTCCATCTTAGTGGGTTTGTTTAACCCTTTTATTTGGCTGACGGGCTCAAAGCACTCCATCCATCAAAACCTGCAGTCACGGATCAACTCTCTGCAGTCACACACCGCGCAACACATTTACGCATTTACAGTTCAGTGCTCGGGCGTTGACACAAATATTTATAACAATAATAATAGGCATGCAGATATGTGTATTGGCACACACACATACATACACACACACACACATAGGCAATATAAATACACACAGACTGAGACACACGCTCAGACACAGACAATGGACAGCTATTTACCCCACCCTGAGCTTCAGGCTACCTAGATTGCATTATGTCTTGTCCAAGTGGCCATTTGTCCTCTAAGTGGCTCTCCTGGCTGGCCCTGCAGAGTCATAGAGAAGCCATTTACACTGCTCTCTCCTCCACTGACCAGATGGTATGGAGTGATCAGGCTTAATGTCCACCTGGCTGATGGCTGGACAATCAACTGGCGCTAGGTCACTTATGTAGGCACACACCCGCACACACACACACACACGCGCGCGCGTGCGCACACCGTTGATAAGGTTTGGGTTATCTAAGGGAGCGTGTTGTGATTAAAAAGCAATGCTGCTGTCGACTGACTTGATTCATTGGTTGCCTATTCATAAGTCTTCAAAAGAATTACACTACTTCCTACACAACCGCTAGAGCGCTACGACAGTGGGCTTTAATATTGCATGCACAAATCCTAGGCTTCTATTTCTCTTTATGGTCATACCAAAAGCCCACACATCCCTATGGATACCAGATACCTTTTGTTAGTCCTTTAGAGGTTTGCTCATCAAGCCTCGATAGAATCGTCTTTAAGGAGGCTGGTGAGGGGGTTGAATGTGGTCCTTTATTCTATGACCCAACATGAAGGTGGGGGACCTATCGAGAGATCTGCTTTCACCGGCGACTTGAAAGCATGTCTGCAGGCCGGGAAGCTGTCAGTAAAATATTCAACAAGCTGACACACTGTGGGGTTCGGGGGTTTTAGCACACTCAAGGGAATTTTCTCCTCACTTTTATAGTCTGTGTTCTCCCTTCTCCTGCCCAGAAATATCTAACAACAGCCAGTAGGAGAGTGACATTAATACTGCACGACAGCGCAGTCCAGCGGGACTGCAAATGTTTGCCTTTTAATCCCCCTCCTCGGCTGCCTTTGGTCTGGCCGCAGCCGGCGTTGATGGGAATGGGAGAAGAAAAGTCTTGCCAAACTTGCCCGGGCCTCGGCGAGCTCAGTCCCCTACTTCATAGCCCCGGTCGTTTCAAACATTTACACAGTCAACCAGGACGGAGTAATGCGCGCCGCTCTTTGTCACGTCGGTTGAAGCAAATGAGCCCTCTCGCCGCCGCAGGACGCCGTCCTTAAAACAGGGGGTCCGGACGTGAGAAATCACCTCCTTCCGCTCCTCCTTCCCTGCACTCCATCAATCCCGGACAAAATCCTAGAGGAAGGAGAGGGTCTGTCCTTCCCTCCTCTCCTCTCCTCTCCTCTCATCTCCTTTCCTCCGCTTCCCTCTCCTCGCCTCTCCTCTCCTCTTCCCGTGTCCTGGGATGAGCTCTAGTTTAATTGTTGGACGCCGGTGTCTGTTGCGGTGGCTGTCAAGGGAAGATAAAGAGTTTTTCCCGGGGCGTGAGGAGAGGGGAGAGCGGTGATGGAGGACCCCTCTGCCGAAGCTCCGCTGGCTGCATTAGCCCCACGCTTTATAATTGTGTGAAGGGGGCACTTCCAGTGGCTCCCTCATTACTCACTGGCGCGGCCAGGTCCCTGGCAGCCAGACACACCCTGTCCTCTCTTTCTCTCTCTCTCTCTCTCTCTCTCTCTCTCTCTATCTCGGTTTTAGGGTGCCCCATAGC
>OMKK01053820.1:0-10710 GCA_900302305.1 Polymixia japonica
CGCAGCGAGACGCGGACTCTACCTCTCTCTCTCTCTCTCGTCGTCCTGAGCGAAACCAGGAAACAAGGTGTCGTGTGATGGACAGACACAATCGCAGTGTTTTCTTGCCTGTACACATCTGTCAAGAACCATTCCATTTTTCAGACGCATCAATATGTTGTGCGGCAGGTGATGTTATATGCTGGAGAACGCTATTCATTTTGGTCTTTGTGAAGAATTGTTGATGCTCTTTGATGATTGAATGCTGTTGACTTTAAGTAAGAATATATATTTCATGGTTGAATATGCTCAATATGCTTTAGTTTAGAACTAGGGAAACAAATATTAACATAAAATAGTTTTAAAGATTCATGGCTTTACTAATTAAAGTGTTTGTTTTTCTTGCTCAGTGACATGTATTAATCCTGGGATGTGGTTAATCTGTAGATGGAAATTGGGTGTTGACTAAATATTTAAAACAAACTGAACTTGACTTTTCAGAGAAATTTGTAAATAACTAATATTTACCAAAATGTCAGACAGAACCTTATAAATTCCATGGTCAAATACATGTCTGGCTTTCTATCTAGTCCCTGTTTTCAGCTCCTTATGAATCACGTAGCCTATTTGACATTGACTTATAGGAGCCGGCAAAATCAACGGCTGCACAAATATTCCTTAACTAATGCATCTCGGAATAACAACGAGGTTCTCAACCAGAGCAACGCAGTGCAGCAGGGGTAAAATAAGGAGAGGATTTGAGAAGCGCATGAGAAAGACAGACAAAACCAGACGGGAGAAAATCAAAAGGTGCTCGAGATCAAAAGGGGTGCGCACCACGGATCGCTGAAAAGGGATTGGCTAAGCCTTGTAAAAGCTATCCTCATTACATGGCTGGAGCTAGCACTTAGCTCCTAACAGCAGCCCTCTAATGCAAAGGGTAGCACAGAGATCTAGCAGGGCCAAACAGATCGATGAGAGTCGTTCCCAACATGCTAAACTGGGCCTTGGCTGTAATGAAAGTCTGTCTCCCCGGAGGCCAGATCATGACTCTGAGACAGAGAGACAGCAGGCTGCTGCTTGCATCAACCAACAAGGAAAATAACACTCACGTCAATGGCCTGTATAACCGGAACATTGAGAATATAATCGTTTATACATCCTTGAACATAGATTTTTATATATTTCTTCAGACACACCAGACTGCAAGAATACTTTCCTTTGAAAAGAGGCAGATCTTGTATCTTCTGTTCGCTGTGTTATTGTACGTCTGTTATATTTTATGCTGTTTTAACCTACATGCTGTTAAGTAACTGATTTGAATCTTTTTTTTAAATTTCATGCTGTTTTAGGCTCACAACATGTGCAGGCACTTTGGTCAACTCTGGTTGTTTTTAAATGTGCTTTATGAATAAAATTGACTTGACTTGTAGAAGCAGAGTAGGGGTTTCTGGCACAACTTCACCTACTTCCAATGGGCATCAAAACTCCAGCAACACTTACTGTCTCTAAAAGAGACAGACATTGCCTGGCCGTCGTCCACTGAATGTGTTTTATGTCGTCAGCATCTCACATAGCTCATCTATTTTGTTTCCGATGAGGTACCACGATGGCTCTAACATGAGGCTAACGTTGATTTCTTTAATGCATTACGCTGCTTAAAAAATGATGGCAGCAGACGGAATAAAAACAACATTATGAAAAATATAACATCAATATTGTGATGATCTGTTTCTGAAAATAACAAACACTGTATGTTTTCAGGCGGTACCGACTAAGAGAAAAAGACAAGTTGTATTCAACCCTGTCTGAGCTTAGTCCTCCCCAAAAGCAATGGAAGTTCCATAAACAACACCCAGGAAATGAAAAATCTCACCACTGGCTCACAAAATAGAAATTATGACAAACCCAACAGAAATACAATGGCTATCTCTGTAGTCCAAGGCAGGAGACAGCGTCTTTTATTCCCAGCTTTGTACACCATCTGATGAATTCTTCCCTTCAGATTAATTTTTGAAAAGTCATACATCACTTCCAGACATCAGTTATGAAAACACAATGAACAGATTTGCCTCTCAACGCACAGAAATGCTCAGGCTCTTGGCTGTGGAGGCCGGGCTTTGAATTGATGTCGATTTGCATCGGTGGAGGACAGCTGGGTCTCCTCCGCTGCCTCCGACCGACTTGCATAAAAGATACAAACACTACAGCAATCACTGGCCAGCCAGATGCATATCAGCGGCAATCACTGGCCAGCCAAATGCATATCTCTCAAAACAGCCCTACTAATATCTGGAGATTGGCATGTTCCTAGTTACTGCTCAATTGGGTTCTGATGAATGCGCAGCACA
This sequence comes from Polymixia japonica, assembly GCA_900302305.1. NCBI lineage: Eukaryota > Metazoa > Chordata > Actinopteri > Polymixiiformes > Polymixiidae > Polymixia > Polymixia japonica. The sequence continues at coordinate 2,331 of OMKK01053820.1, forward strand.
GAATTCAACTCGGGCTACCGAAAGCTGAAGTTTGTTCCAGCAACAAAACTGTAATTGCTAACATTCAGTTGCTATCTTTTGCTGGAGTACGAAGTGTTTCACCTCGGACAGCCCATTTACGGTTTTAGGCAGGCTTTCTCAGTTGTCACATCGACCGGGGTCTGCCCCCGTCTCTGTCAATTACCCCTCAATGGACCGGGACACATTGGAAAGGTTGAGGTGCAGACTTTCAGGCAAAAGCCGAGTGTAAATGCTGATGTAGACTGACGCGCGGTGTAAAGCGCCCTCGCAGAAATGGCACGGAGGTAGAAACTTGTCAACCCCGTCAGACGTCGGAGGAAATCCCTATCAGGTCTGTTTAAGAGGTCTCAACGTCTCCCTAGTCTGCATCTCAAGTGACTGAGCACTTACTTGGGCCACACGGACTAATTCACGACCCCTGTCGTAGAGGTCGAAATGACGCAGCACCCGTGTCTCTCCCCTCTAAGTTGTTCCTATCTCCCTCTTTCTGTCTCTTTTTCCGTCTTTCCCATCTGCGGCAACGCTTAAAGGGATTGTCCCTGCATGCCTCAAGCTGAAATGCATTATGGAGTACTTGTCTCGCAGCGATGATGTTGTCATATGTACGAGTGTTTCCAGGCTGTGGAGTGCCGTATGTACAGTGTGGATTTGAGTGTATGCCGTCTGTGCATCATGTGGGCTACCGGCCCTATAGATATTGAGTTTTGATGTGTGCCGGTGTGGGGTGGGGGTTTGAGTTTGTATGTGTGTGTCTGTTTCAATGCGTTTGCTGTTTGTCTTTGAGTTTTCTTCCTGCCTCGCTCTCCCCTCCTCCCTTTCTTCGCCCATCTCTCTGGAGACATCAAAGGTATTTGTGTGTGTGTGTGTGTGTGTGTGCGCGAGTGTCTGTGTGAGTGTGTGTGTGTGCACGCGCGTACACGTATGGGTAGGTGTGGGGGTTGTTTTTGGTTACGAGTTTCTCTTTCCCGTTGCAAGATGTTTTTATGGAACATTCAAAGTCACAGCCGGCCTTTCTACCTTTTTATTTTCTCCCTCTCGTCTCTCACTCTCTTTCTCTCTCTGCGCTTTAATCTATCTTTGATAAAAGCGTCGACTGTTCAGTACAGTCATTGTCATTCCTTTTTCCCCTGCTCGTATTTTCCCGGTGTCTATCTTCTCGTCTCCGGCGCCGAACGTGACACCGGCCAGGCGAGTCGTCTGAGCCGGTCTAACAGCAGTGGACGGTAGAAAAAGGTTACCTGTCGACGACGGCTTTCTGAAGCTGCCTGTCCTCGCCTATGCGCGTGTGTGTGTGTGTGTGTGCGCAAGACAGTACAGAAGACTAGCGCCGCCAGAAACTGATGCAGAGAGACAGAGAGGCAGAGTCGTCTCCCTGAAATATTTATCAGCGCAGGCCCAGGAATGACATCTCCTTAACTTTCACGCTCATACCTCATACCCTGCCCCAAAAAAAGGGCGAAGGGACCACGTAGCAGGCGCGCGCGCGTTAAATGATGTCTTCCGATTCAGCGACTTTGCTCTGTCGTCTTAAAAACTTTCTTGTATTTGTTTCGACAGAGAAAGAGCAAGCGAGAGAGGGAAGTGACAGTCTTTTGTAACGGGGGTCCGTCGTCCAGTGCACACTATCGGTTCAACCGAGCCGTGCGCCAACTTCTGAAACGACGCAGCTCAACTGTGAGGTGAGTTTACAACTTTTTATTTGAAGTAAAATGCTTTGATGGGCCTAGGCTCTTCGCAGAGAGTTTTAACTGTCAGGGTGTTACCTTAAACAGGGACTGCTCACAGCAGCTCTTTGTTATTGTCTTTGTAACAACAAAAGTATTAAAGGTATAATATGCAAATTGTCCGCATTAAAATGTTTAAAAACGACTAGACCTGTGTTATATATTTTGTTGAGTTGTGTACTTACATTATCCCAACAATTTTCAAACGATTTCAAAAGAAATCCGTAATTTTAATATAGGTAACAGTTTCAGTTTCATTAGGTTGCCTGTCCCCTCTACCTGCTCTAAGTTCTGGGGAAACATGGGGAAGGCCAGATGGTATGTCAGGGACTTGACGAAGTAGCTAACGTTAGCTACAATGACAACAACAACTCCCATGATCCCACGCTACTTCACAACATTATCAAACTCCGTTTTTTGTTATTGTGTCGATTGAGAGACCCCTAGCGGCAAAAATTACATATTGTGCCTTAAAATGGCACAATATGGAAAATAGAATTTGTTTATTGTGTGATGATTATGAATTATTTTCTTTTTAGTTTTTAACTAGTTGAATACTAAAACTACTAATCAACAGGGTTGACTGTTGATGTATGAATAAGAGCGATATCAATACAAATGGAAATATTTTTAAGCATTTTATTTATTAATTTTTATATATACCTTTTTATACAGCAATCCTACACCAACCAACCAACTTGTTGTCTGGCTGCCCTCTGTCTCAGTGGTCATGACACGGCCCTTTAACGACACTGTAAACCCCCAAACGACACACATCTCCTTCAGTGACCACGCCGCGAAAAGGCAGCTAATTCCAATTCTTATACGGCTCTCGTCTAACGCGTCGCCGGTTAACCTTTCTTGTCTCATGCTATTTCCTTCTTCTGTAATGAGTCGAGTGAAAGCTGGAGACATTGCGGTTATATTCAGTTTGCTTAATGAGCTAGCTTCTTTATTTGGGGAGATCTGCCTGCAGCACTAATCTCCCCACAGGTCCACTGGGAGGGGAGACTCGGGGGCCACTCTAACCTTGCTCAGCCACACACGCAGGGACTCCAAACACTGCTATTGTCAGCTATTGAAGCATATGAAGCAGAGCACTAGTGAGCAATAATTACAGCATAATGATTTGTAAAGAGAGAGAGAGTGAGAGAGAGAGAGACAGAAACAGAGACAAAGATTAAGGGTATTATCAGGGGAGCGGGATACCAACAGCTACACAATACAGTTTGCTTCAAAGGAATGCTAACTCTAATACAGAGAGTTGTCAAATATTTGATACCTAGAGCAGACACTTCTGCTGCAGACCTTGGAAACAATGCACTGTGGTTGAAACAGTACCCCACCCGGGGAGTTTAACTGAGGGGCAGATATCTAAAACTTTGGCTCCGACGATGCGTCTCTGCAACAGAGCTGGATATTTACAATGAGACTTTCTTTTTTATTAAGGACAGCGCGGTGGCAACTTAACGAGCTACATGTGGGGAAATTAATCCTAACAGTCAAAGTGCTCCTTAGAGTTCCAGTAAATCAGAATATAGTAAAGTTGGATGATGGAAAAATGATTGGGGGAGGGATATTTCCAGCTGTACCTGTGGTTCATGCTTTCTGCCCAGGAGAAGGTCTTACTGAGGCTCTGACGGACTAGAAGAACTGCTGATTGTTTACGTTTATGCCATCCTGTAACCTCCATCCTTGGAAGACAGCTCATCTCTTAGTTGCGGGCCTGCGTGTGTGCGCAGGACAGTACAAAGGATGGTTTCAACAGCAACGTTTTTGGTCTATTGAATCAGGTGGGACTCTAGACTGTGGAAGAAAACAGCTTAATGTAAGGCCAGAAGAAATACTGACTTAGACTTAGAACCGCTCGACTCGTTTGAATTGATTGTTGGAAAGCAACTCACCCGAAGTTGGGTTTAATCTCCATTGCAAATGGCGTTACAGAAACACATCCATCTGCCCAAGCACCAACCTCCTCACCGTGAACAATGTCTGTCTGTGTATAGATGCCGTTATATGTCTCTTATTGAGTCCTTAAACTTTATTTTACTGTTTTTTTTCCTCTTCTACCTAATGTGGTTCTCTCTGTTTCCTGCATTTTCTTGAAGATCTTGACAATATCTTGATTACGCTACTAGAGATAATGTCAGAAAAAGTCTGAAATATATATATATAATAAATATGTTGATTTGCATTGGAAACATACAAAATACACGTCTCACCCCAATGAAGGATCTTTCTCCACTTGTTTTGAAGTCAGACATTTTGTTGCAGCGCCTCGTACCGCAGCTGTTGCTCTTTTGAATTTTTTATGGAATTGCACTAATAAACAGAGCATTTACTTTTGTATGATTCATCCCAAAATGAACAACAATAAATATAGAACTCTTGGTAGCGCCTCGTTCAACAAATGGTCAGTAAGATATAAATAATCCTTTGTCCTCTCTTCTGTTCTCATTTCTTTTTTGTTTTCTTTTTTTGTTTTCTTTTTTTGTTTTCTTTTGTTTCACTGCTTCCAGCCCCCTCCCTTGTCCTTAGAGCCCTGGAATGAATTATGTTTTGAGTTCATGAAAAACCTAAACCAATAAAGCATCATCTTCACCCTGAACGAATGGAAGAAAATGTACTCAGATAAGGTCAAATTGTGTCCCTGAACATTTCGCCGAAGACAGCGGAGCACATCATTGGCTGCCAGGAAAGCACAGAAAATCACAAAAGACTCCAGCCGCCCAGGCTATGGACTGTTCACGTCGCTGCCGTCTAGTAGACGTTACCGGAGCATCGGACACTCACAAACAGATTTTTTTTTCCCCCTAAGACATCAGGCTTCTCAACCAGCAACATTAATGTCAGTGATCACATTGATCACATGATCACCTTAATGGATGCTCTGGTCACTTCCTGTGTACGTTCAATGTACATCACCACAATTTAATGTGTATGTTTTGCTATTTTTGCCCTTATTTGTGACTCTTCAATGACTTAATATTTTTCTGTGCCTAGTAGTTGTTGCTTACCATGTCTTAAGAATTTCACTGTTAAGAATGACCCTGTGTTACACTGTGCACATGATAAATAAAACACTTTGACCTTGACCATGACCTCTTATCTCTTTTGGAGGTAAATTCACATTACATTTAGTAGCAAACAAGAGCATATCCGCTCATAAACACCTAGATAAATCTCTCCCATGTCCAAAGATTGTTTGGACAATTGTTTGACTTTTTATTTGAATGTAATTGAATAGTTTATAATCTTTTTCTCTAGAGACCAGCTTACACTGAAAAGTAATTTTCAGTGGATATCTGCTTACATTGACTCTTTTTTTTAACTTTTTGTTGGGGTTTGGTTTTATTGCTTTGGGAACCTGCTACTGTCAGTCTTTAGTCTCTCTGGTCAGCAAGTTTGCAATGAACTTACTGTAAGATTGGGATCACCAGAGAAAATAGTTTTTTTTACAGGTCATACAGGTCATCTGCCTTTTTCTCTAATTCACTCTAGCCTAGGTCTTGCTATAAGTTGATCAGTCATATTTAAAATATACCATACACCTTCCAGCTGCAGCACATAATGAAAATATTAAAGGATAGGTTCGCTAATTTTGAAGTTAGCCCTTATTTACCAATAGTCTGGCATGATCATGACGCATATCATGTAGCCGTTATGATGCTACTGTGAGCTTCTCGCTTTCGTAAATGATTCAGTTCAATTATTCTGAACCGATCAGTGAAATGATGCCCTGTATATGTCACAATCATGCCAGACTATTGATAAACAGGGGCTAACTTCAAAAATAGCAAACGTATCCTTTAATAAGACAAAACAGGCAATCATTTAACCAGTTTGTTCGTTACACTGTCCCATTTGTGATACAATATATATCTGATATGTCTAGGTATCAGCTCAACTACGTCATTCCTCTCGATGACGGAGAACTTTGTATGTATGAGTGTAAGTCATCTGTCTAGTTTTAGAGCAGGGTAAAATTGTTTAGCAAACTGCTCTATAATTTAGGCCATGCAGAGCGCAGATTAGATCAATCCATTGGGTGCTTTTTAAGAGAAATGGCCTCCTTGTAATTTGATACCATCAATAACAATGAATGAACATTGCTGCAAGCTTGTGGCTCCTTGACATTCGGATAAATCTTCCCCATGATAACTACAAGTTTAGCAAGGATAGCCACGACTTAAGTAGTAAAGTTGAGGCTCGATACCGCCACAGCAAGCTGTTCACATTTGTATTCGGTTTAACACAGGTTAGATTCATTTTGCGATTTACGGTAAATGGTTATTATTTATTATTATTATGAATATGAATGTGTCAACACTTTGGTCTTAGCCATTCTAGACCGCCCCGAACCTAATTTGCTCCTGTTTTTGTTGGGGTTGCTCTCGGGCATGTGGAAAATGGGATTTGTACAACAGCTACATCTGTTAGCGCTGTTTATGGACTAGGTAGGTCACAGTATGTCTCTGTTGGAGAAGGGAAAAGACATCTTCATCAGGATTGGGTCTGGGGACTATGACGCAGCTGGTAACCTTATCTAGACGGAGGCTATGGGAAGGTGTTGTTAGTTGATGAAAGTCTCTCGAGGTGGTCAGTGATGACATTCACCTTTTGTTAGCTCTTCCGACACTCCTGCGTATAGTTCAAGTCCAGTGTTCGTGAAAATAATGTCGATAAGGAGCCAAAAAGTTTGCCTTCAAAGTTTCTTCTTTCAGTGTGTTTTTTTTAAGATTTTAGCCATTGTCCAAGATAAAACAGTAGAGAAAATTGAAGATATTCAATTAATATTTCTGAGTTGAGAAAATGTCTGAAATGTTTATGGAATTCAAAATAGGAAGGCAATTAGGATGGACCTGAGAGTGTCAGCTTAGTTTTACTCTTCTTTTTAATTAATTTGGACTCTCTCAGTATCTGTGTCAGTGTTCAGAATACAAAGCAGCTTGGCTTTAATATGGCTATTGACCAATATACAGATAACCTGATTTAATCTATAATTATTAGTGATAAGGTTAACCTTGAGTCACAGCATTAATCTACTAAGAATACTTTATCTCCTCTTGCTCATATCGCTCTGAGTGTTGATCTCTGAGTGTTGACTTTTTTTAAGTTGACTATTTCAAATCCAATTCAAGTTTGTTTACACTAGATAGAATGCATGAACCAGGGAACATGTGTAGCAGAATTCTTTTTAATATCTCTGCTCTATATCTTGACACCTAAAAATCCTGCTGTCACTTCTCCCCGCGTTGCATCACCAACAAGCCTGAATTATTGCCGTCACGTCCCTGCAATTGGGTTACATAATGTGGAAGATTGCACCCTGTTCTTGGTGTCAGGACTTGATACATATTCATCTGGGGAAAAAAGCCATCATTTCCTTCCCCATGGCAGCCACCTCTATTCCTTCTCGATGACATATACATCTGCTGTCCGTCTCTGCGGCTGCCAGGGTAACAGACGTGAATGCATAAGGAAACGGTTACATTGGTTTTCCAGACGGATAGGCTACGCCCGTTCCCCGACGGAGGAGCTCTTACCATCACAAATCGAAACCATGCACTAGAACCAATCCTCCTTTCTCTCTATGATTACGCGCTGTGTAGAATCTACCCCTCCGTCCTGAGGAAAATACGCATCGATTTAATTGAATACGCCGCAAATAGGAGGCAGCCCCTCAGAGCTGCTCTGTCTCACACCTTTCTGAACGGGTGCCGCTGCAAGACTGTGCAGGTACTATAAAACATTGGTTTAACGCTGCAGCTAGTGCATATATTATCTGATGATTAAAAAAAGAAAAGAAAAAGGAAGCCACATCTGGGGTAGAGAATGTAAGCTGTCAACCGTATCAAGTAGAGAACGTTCTTTAGTAATCTCCTGCCGTGGAGGTGATGCATGGCCAATGAGGATGAGCATATCCAACCAGCATGTGGACAGGGCCATGCATGGTTGCCATGTGCGATTACTATATAGGATTGGATGCTGACACATGCATTAAGTGCCACTGGTATCTACTGTGCCCGAGGCTCTTTCATACGGCGCACAAAACAGCAGCTTTTAGAAAAACTCTTTACGACAGGCGGTCGAAAGTAGAGTCGAACGCGTCGGTCATCAGTCACAACTGTTTTGAGCTTTTGCGCCACACCTGTTGTCGTGGAGCAGGTGTGCATCAAAAAGCACTGGCGCAGACCCCTGACAGGGTGGAGTTTTAATTAATAGAATAGTGTTAAAATCAAGATGAGGACCTGTCAGCCTGAAAGTAAAATGCTCCATACATTCGAAACAAACACACACCCCATCGTCAACCTTAATTGAATATGCAGGAAGCGAAAAGTAATGCTCTGCATGATTATAGGGTTTAGGGCCTATGGGCAGGAATTAAAACGTTTGCTTGTAGCCGCGGGCATGCGGTCTACACTTTTTAGGACGGCGCATCAGCACATAAGAAGCACCGATCAGTAGAATGTCTCACTGACTGTATTCATTTTTCAGACTGCGTGTTAATCCGGCAGTATTGCTATTGGCTCATTATACCAACAAATGAAACTGTTGTTGAGTAAACAATCCACCCATTAAGGGATAATGAGAAATTGAAATGGGATGCACGACACCAGGTCATAACCAATCCA
>OMKK01053831.1:0-10203 GCA_900302305.1 Polymixia japonica
CTGTCTCTCTCTGTCTGTCTGTCTGTCTCTGTCTGTCTGTCTGTCTCTCTCTGTCTGTCTCTCTCTGTCTGTCTCTCTCTCTCTCTCTGTCTGTCTCTATCTGTCTGTCTCTCTCTCTCTGTGTGTCTCTCTCTCTTTGTCTGTCTGTCTGTCTCTCTCTGTCTGTCTCTCTGTCTGTCTGTCTCTCTCTCTCTCTCTCTCTCTCTGTCTCTCTCTCTCTCTCTCTCTCTCTCTATAGATGTGGTCATGTCCCATCTGCCGGGGGATGTGCAACTGTAGTCTGTGTCGGAAGAAGGAGGGTCGCTGTGCCACCGGCATCCTGGTCGGGCTGGCCCGCTACAACGGCCATGACAACGTCCATGAGTACTTGGCGAGGTACGTCAGCTCACTTACTTTGCGCTCGAGTATGTCCTGAAAATCTTGTTTTGATATTTTGGTATTGGCGCAGGGGTTAAAATACATGCATAACGCTACAATAAGGATGGCGTGCAGAGGGCCCTCTAATATTGGTCCCTTGATGAACCTGAAAGATCCGAGCTGAACTCTGCTCTTGTTTCTGTCCATCACAGCATTCAGAAGGAGCTGAAGTAGAGAGCTGAGAGGTCAACCTACTAATACTACTACTACCAGGACATGGTCCTCATGCATAACTTACCTGACTGACACCTGACTATAGTACATAACCACTCATTTTAATGCACAATTTTAGGTCTAGATAAGCCGCCGTTCTCCTAATTAGAGAAACAAAAGCTAAAGAGAGAGGTTTCTTTTCTGTTATGTTTGTTAGTCAATGTAATTGGCTACAGTGATACAGACACTGTAAATGGTAACTGTTTTTATTTGGATTTTACTGTTGTATACTGTAAGCAGGGATTACTTTTACTTTAAAATCAATACTTGACTGAGTTGTACATTTTTGCTGGAGTTATTGTACTCTCGATTTTCACTAATGCAACTGGTTATATTGCGTGTTGTTGTAAGAAGAGTTTGTTTCACACTCCGCTATTTTACAGAACACTGTAAGGTTTTAATAAAATATTACCTGAACAATTTTCTAGTTTCCCATATTGGTATATATTTTATATTTGTCTGTTTTTTCCACCCAAAATGCATTTTAGAATCTGTCATGAACAGTTGAAGACAAGGTACTTGTCTCAGCCTTCACAGACACTCAACAGCCTATGTTTAGATTTGAGGAAAATCCAACTGCATTTTGTTTTTATTACTTATTGTTATTGGTTTTTTCGACAACAAAAAGAGACAAGAACAAAAAATGACAGTAATGGCATGACATTGAAGTAGGTTAAAAAAAAAACAACAAAAATAAATAAAAGTAGTTAAAAAGTAAAATAACTGTATACACAAACCAAACTAAATAGATGCATTAAAGTGCATAGATGGTTAAAGTTGTAGGCAATGTAATAAAACTCATAACAAGGGCTAACTGGTGATGATTAATTTCACCGGTAAGTGAAAGGGTGTAAAGAACAAAGACAGTTTAAGGAGCAGTGGGCAGCTGGATGTTCTCTCTAATGTGAGCTGGGAAAGGGTTCCATATAAATCCAACTGCATTTGTAATACCATTATTTACCTTAGGGGAGTGCTCTCAACCTTTTATTGTGAACCAACACTGAAATGTTGCTAGAGGCAAGATCCTGGGTGGGTTGAGGTACATCGCTGGAGATGGTAAGTGGGTGTGTGTGTGTGTGTGTGTGTGTGCGCCTGTCCTGTACGCTAGTGTCAAACTGTTGTGGACCTGGTGCTATTTCTCCAGGTGACTGGCTGAGAGGTCAGGACCAGGTCATAGCTAGCTAGCTGGTCTGCTGTTTCCATGTAATGACCAGGTGTGTCAGCTGGAGGTCAGGGGTCACAGCATGGTCAGAGCTCAACTCAAGGTCACTCGACCTTTCAAGAGGTATCACTGTCATGGAATGCGTGTGTGAGAGCAAGAGATCTATATAACAAACATCAAACAAATGTCAAGCAGGTGATTTGTCTCTCAGGCGAAACTTTCATCGCCTCACACTGACATCTCTAGTAATTTCTTAGTGTGTTTTACTACATTGGATATCAAAAATGTGGGTTTCAAAAAGTTCTACCTTTGTTTCATCAGACCAAGACATTTTTTCCACAGTCTTGGAAGATTTATTGTATCTTCTTGCATAATTAAGATGGATATTCTTTTTAGTGAGACGTGGCTTCCATCTTGCCACAGCCCAGAATACACAGCAGTGGCCAGTCTGCTTACCATATATTCCTGCCGCTGTTTTAAAGTTGTTGTTTTTTGGGTTCATTTGAGGCCTTTGGAATCTTTTATTTATCTCACTACTATTTTTAACCTTTCAGCAATCAAATTCAAGATCTTGTGTAATCTCCTTGTCCATGCTTGTCTCTGCACACAGACATGCACTTTGCAACAAAGAAACCCTTGCTTTTAATTTTCCATTGTTTCCATTATTTTAACTTGATTTTTCTGGCAACGGTATTAAACTGACATCATTAAAGTTTTACAGAAAGGCCTACAGGTGGTAATGAGAGTCAAAGTGAACATTTTTGAAGGTGCTCAGAGAGGATTATCTCTTCAAAGGAGTGATTTGTCAAAGGTATGTGTAGGCTATGACATGACATTGGCCTTTTTAACTTACAGTCACAAGTACCTGACTGTGAACTCTTTGATCATAGGTGAGTTACAGGCAGGTAATGTAATGTAGTTCATAAGCCCCATTCCTGCCCACAGCAAATAAGCAAATCAAAGCTGGTGATTATTGTTGGTTATATGGTGTCAGGAGGTAAAAACATTGAATGTTTTTGACTGGTATTAAGAGAGACTGCCTGGTAATTGAAAGGTCAGGGGTTCAATTTTCACACCATACAATGCGAGTCCTGCCGAAGTGCCCTTGTGTAAGATACTGATCCCTTTTTGCTAACTTGTGATAAGCGAGACCATCCTTCAACCTGATGTCCAGAGTTCAAGACCCCTAGACAACATACATCCTCCCTGCTGAAGGGCCCTTGGGCAACACACTAGAGTTCTACCAGCTCCAGGGGTGCTGTTCTATAGCTGACCCTGACCTCTGACCTCCTTGTGATGGGAAGTGGAAAGATTAATTTGTCATTGACGGATCAATAGAGTATCACACAAAAAATCTTCCTGTTGTTGTAACTATTATTCCCCCAGGAAGCAGTTACACTAACATCACCATTGTCAAAGCACAGCTGAAAGATTGCCCAGTGATAAGAATGAAAGTTAGAAGAGAAATAAAAGAGAGAGAGAGAAAGAGTGTCAAGGTCAAAGTGCACTTTGTGTACACTGTTATATGTGAGCTTGGCGATAGGACACTACTGTTTCTTGGTGTTTTCTATCAGGACCTGATTTCCCAAAGACATGTTAGATAAGTTTTGCTTCACTGTAATGTACATTTCTGTTGTACTGCTAGTGAGTGAGGTTGATGCTGCGCAATGATGAGAGCCAACCAGAGCAGAAAATAACTATGTGAATGTTTTTTGCCACATTTTGTTTTACTTTACTGAGAGTACCCATGTGAAAAGGCTTTATCTTACTACAGGCTTAGTGTTAAATGAGTAATCCAATGCTAACTACACAAATACCAGAACATCAGAGGACAAGTTTAGACCATTTTAATCACTTTATTGTCAAGTGTTATGCAGGCAAAGTATCTTTTCTGTTTGAAGTTGTCTTTTTTTCATTGACATAACACGTTTGTACAAACTGATTTTTAAAAATATCAATTAACTGGAGCCTTTGAGGCTGACCTGGCAAAAACCCATTATCAAATGTCATGGAGACGAACAAACATCTTAGAAAAAGATTTACAAATGAGATGTCACTAGAAAATATCAAAGAAAAAAAAAGTTGGTTGTCACACAAAATATTACCAAAAAACATCTAAATTTGTTTGGTATCAACCATTTCATTTTTGAACAATAATATCTTTTTTGCTTATTTCTTCTTGTTATTTATTTTCTCAAAAACACGTTATGGCGCAAATAGAAGAAGAAATGAACCGCGATGGCCAGACATAGAAAAAAAACAGAAGCACGAAGAATAAAAGAAGACAGAAGCAGCACTACTGGCAAAGAACTGAAACATGCTGTACACAACCTCGGAATTAATGCGCACAAATACAACTCCAGCAAAAGGCAAATATTATAAACCAAGGATAAATAATAAATTAGCCGTACACAGTTCAGTCCTGTGTGGTACATAATGGTAGGGGACTTAAAAAAAATAAAAATAAAATAAAAGTATATTTTAATAAAAAATTTACGCACTGAACTAACACGGAGCAACATCACCATAAAACGTGTCATAATATCCATATAGCAAAAAAGGGCCCCCCTCCTCCCAGCTCCTCTCTTTCTCTCTCTCTCTCTCTATCCCGTTCCCTCTCTCTTTGCTATGGTCACCCCCTAACACCACAGGAGAAAGCTGAGCCCAAGGGTGTGTGTGTGTGTGTGTGTGTGTGCGTGTTACTGTCAGTGGGGCTCAGCTGGGGTTTGTGTGTGTATATGTGTGCGTGCCTGTGAATGTGTGTGTGTGTATGTTCGACACAGCCTCCGGGACTCTGGGGGAGGACACAACACGCACTTTGATTATGCCCTCTCACCATCATATACACTCCACTGCCTTGTGTACTCACACTCACTCACACACACTCACACTCACACACACACACACACACACCACTCTCCCCTCTCTTTTCATCCACCTCACAGCAAAGTTCCCGCTGTACGACAGCTTGTGTTAAGGCATTGTAGTACATCGGTCACATATAGAGTTAGAGATGGGGTGGTAGAGAACACCAGCAGAAAGCAACATTGAACAACAGTGCTAATATCGAACAGGACCCTCGTAACTACCATGCAGTGGTAATCAATCATATAAACCCCTATGAATTTACAACTGATTTGATATACTTCATTAATCCTCTAATTCTCTGCTCTCCCTCTGGTTGGGGAGCGTTAGCCACTTGTGTGTCGCCCCTGGAGCAGGTAGGCGTTACGCATCTTGCTCAACGCTACTTTGATAGGTATGACCACACCGGGGATCAAACCCAGGACCTTCTGGTTGGGGTTCCTGTCGCCCATAAAATGTACAGTGATACAACCTCTATTAATAAAGTCAGTATTCTGAACCAAGGGCTTGAAGCTCAGATATTGAAGTCACCCCAAGGCATTCACAAAATAACCGGGTGCGTTCAGATGATAGCACTGCTTTCAGACGGCTTCCCTTACCTTAGAGCTAACTAGCTTGTTTTATCAGAAAAAAACCTCCCCTGGCAATGTAAACATGGTTTCACTAGGATTGTCGTAATAGTATTGCTTTCACTACACACACCAAGTTGTAGAAAGCTAGATTGTTTTTCTCTATAGAAACCTTTTTTTTCTAATGGCCACCGTGCCTCAATAGGAATGCATCATTTATAAATCTTATCTTTTTATATGTGCTTTTTTTCTACTGTTTTTTTTTCTTTTTAGAATTATCCCCTCTTTTGTTTTCTTTCTTAAATAACAGTTTATCCGTTGACTTGTCTCTAAGGAAACACCTGATCCTGATCAGAGAACTAAACTTGAACCATGAACTAAACTCAAATTAGAAATCCTCTCAATGGCAGCATGGGAATACAAACACACGCTCACTCACTCAGTTTCATGCATCTGTACATACAGACACACATTCACCATCCCAAGCCTGCCCCTGCTCTATCACTTGTCTGCAACAGTCCCATATCTTGATTGACCCTCAGCGCTGTCTGAACCGTACAAAAAAGGAACACAACTTTGTGCATAGAGATAGATTCCGTTACTCTTATGAGAATGTGTCTTCATGGTTGATTTTTCAAACCTACAGGTCCCCCTGTGTTGTGCTAGTCTAAATACTACTTACATTCCATTCCTCACTCTGCCTGGAATTATTATAGATCTTGCTTTATTTTCATAAATGCCAAACTAATCTCTCATATGCTTAGGCTAGAATTTTTGTTGTTATTATAAGTGTTAGTTTTTTTTAGATTCTGACGTTTATATTTTTGCAGTTTCAGTTCATCATATGATTTCTGTCTCTTTTGAGTCCATTTTCATGAAAGAGCAACGAAAAAAACAAACAAAAAAAAGATGAAAAACAAAACAAAAAACAGCCGCTTCCACAGAATCACTGCGGAGACCCCGACAAAAAGAGGTGAGCTGTGCACCCAAACCAGGAAGTTGTTTTTCTATTCAAACTCCTCCTCTTCCTCCTCATCTTCCTCCAGGTGGTTGGAGGTGGTGGGCGTGGCCGGGTCAGAGTCCCGGGAGAGGGTTGCCACGGCGACAATCCGAGGTGAAGCGCCCAGGCCTTCGGCGACGTCTTCCTCCATGTCGTCGGTGGTGATGATGGCCACCGAGGCTCCTCCTTTCTTGTTCTGGTGGGTCTTGATGTGCTTGGAGAGGTGGTCGCTACGCATGAAGCGCTTGGAGCACTCCGGACACTCAAAGCGCTTCTCACCTGGAGAGTTATGGGGGGGGGGGGCAAAAAGAGAGCAAATAAAAGAGAGAAAAAAAAGAGAGAGAGAGAGAGAGAGAGAGAGAGACAGACAGAAGTGTGTTGAGTGCACAAAGTAGTGGGACTGCATATGAGAAGAACTATTTGATCAAGACCCCCGTCCAACCATATGTGTCCCCACCTTTGGTGTCGAACAGGAAACTGTGATGCACATTTATGGTGCTGTAATAGAAAGTGCTGTCACCCGCAGGTCAGCCACTCAGGACAGGAGGCATTTGGAAAGGACCATACGCACAGCAACAAAAACTAGCGGCTGCAACCTTCCCGTTGTCTCCTCTATATTTTCCACCTGTGTGCAGGGTAAAGCTCTAAAGTGGTTCTTATACTCCTCTCATCAAGCCAATTCATCTTTGTCTCTCTGTCCCTCTGGAACAAGACTAAGGTCTATCAGGACCAGGACCTCTCGGTTCCATCACAACTCCTATCTAGTATGAGCACTTTATTTTAATGGTACAAATGTCGTTTTTATTGTGAAACTTGCCTGCACACAGGTCTATCAGCTACCCTCGCCTGGCTGTTTTGAGTAGTTGTTGCCATCATTGGTGCTGTAAGGGGTATACTGTATATGTATGCATACCTGATGTGCTGCACCGAGACCGTGGTTGACATGGCAATAAATGACTGAATCTTGAATCACCTGTGTGTGTTCTCCGGTGTCTCTGCAGCTCGTCACTCCTGGTGAACCTCTTCCCGCAGAAGATCCAGTTGCAGACAAAGGGCCTCTCCCCGGTGTGCCAGCGCAGGTGGGCCCTCAGGTGGGACGTCTTCCCGTACACCTTCCCACAGCCCTCCATGTGGCAGATGTGCTGTTTCTTTTTTGAGGGGTCCCCACTGTTCCTACAGCACACGCAGTACTTAGGCATCAATTGGGGTTGTGGGGTGTGTGTAAGACATGTGGGTCTTCTCTGTTATAACTAATAAGCGATGAAGGGGAAAGATTTCACTCTGGTATTAAAAATAGACTTTTCGACTAAAGCCTTGTCTCTTTGAAAACAGCAATTTGGCAAGCTGGGCGGGAACTGGGGGGGCCATCCTTGGTAGACACTAAACACTGACAAAGGCCACAACACACTCACATGCACATTTAGGATATTAATCTTAAATGAAACAAATAGAATGACTAGTAATATCTGTTTTAAATTCATTTTTTGTTGATTTCGTTTAAACATAAAAAAGGTAGCATTTGACAAAAAAATCACCAATAAACAATAATCCACTGTGACTCAATCGGTTATTCAGATACTGGTCTTCTACTGGGCTCATACACGATAAGCAGTGTTTTATAGTGTGTCTTTACCTTCCCTCTCCATCGCGGCAGTTGGGACAAGAGCAGGCCACGCGGCGGAGCCTCTTGCTGGGCGGTCCCTCCTGGTCTGAGGAGCTCTGGACGGAGCCCAGCTGGTCTGGACTCATCGATGAGCCCGATGCCACGTTGCCCACGGTGACCGTCACTGGGGACGACTGAACTTTGACCCCCTCTTGACCCTGCGATTGACCTGAGAGACAATATAAGGGTGATCAGCGGTGTGGTGTAATTTGTTGTTAATTTGTTGTTTTCTGAGATATACTGATGGGAATAAACAGAGAGGCATGCAACAGTGTGGCATAAGCAGGGAACCTGAGTATGTTATGACCCCAGGATGCCCCCATGTAATTTAGGATTGTTTGGTAACTAGTCAGGGAAGTCAATTGCACATCAAATGTTGTTTACATAATAATATCCAAGCCACAAGTCAATAACTATTAATTTTCTCACTTCCACTGCTCAACCAAATTGCTTTGACCACATTTCTGCCCGGGGTAATGGATCCTACAAACATCATTCACTACTCAGTGTTATACACATTATCACCAGATTTCCTTACCCTGTAGACCAGTGATGGTGAGGGGGACACCCTGCACCTGTACCCCTGCGGTGCCCAGCCCTGCGATGCTGACCGTCTGCACCCCAGATCCTGGGTTGATCTGGGCTGCACTCAGCGTGAGAGGAGCACTCCCGAGGGAGACCAGACCTCCGCTCCCCACCGCAGTCCCACCAGCCACAGGGGCCAGCGTCAACTGCTGGGGCATGGCTGCCCCCAGACCCCCCTGGAGGGAGACTCCTCCAGGCAGCTGCAGCGTCTGCCAGGTGATCTGTCCGGAGGGCGACAGCGTGGGGGTGCGAATGAGGACCTGGGCTGGGTTCTGGAAGGCCTGGATGGGCTGCAGGGTCTGTCCCGGTGCCAGCTGGAGAGTCTGGATGTGCTGTGGTGGCTGCTGGCCCTGGCCCTGAGTGTGAGCCTGGGGCTGCAGCTGGATCTGCTGCACCACCTGGTGCCCCACCTGGCCCACAATCACCTGCTGGATGGTTCCTGCAGGATCTGTCGGGTTCTGGAGCCCGTTGGCCTGGTTCTGGCCTTGAGAGTCTGCTTCGCTGCTCTGAGCCTGGGCTTCAGCTCCCCCAACCTCTGACCCAGAAGAAACCACTTGTGTACCATCAGATAAGCCGTCACAGCCAGCAATGGTTGTCGTGGTACCAGCTGATCCGGCAGCGGTAACCGCCCCGGACACTGTTGTTGTCACCAGCTGGTTGCCGTTGGCAACAGAGAATGTACCGTCAGCTGCTTGGATAAGCTGAACAGCCCCTCCCCCTCCAACATTATTAATCACAGGTAGTGCCAGGGTCATGCCACCCAGGTTTATGGGTACTGTAGTCATAACGGGAGTCTGGGAGCCCTGCAGGTTCTGCAGCTGCAGGGGGAATGACTGGGCAGGGCGGATCTGCAGTGGGACACTCTGGTTAGCTGAGCTGGTCAGGATGGCCTGCTGATTGGCTGGCTGGAGGATGGCCTGGGTCTGGCCTTGGCTTTGGGTCTGGATAAGCTGGACCTGCTCCGGCAGCCCCCCGATGGAGGCTGTCTGGGCCGGACTGATGTGGATCTGCTGCCCATCTGCAGTTTGCAGGTGGGGGATGACCTGGTACTGGACTCCGCCCCCTGCACTGGGCAGGTTCTGAACCTGGATGATTTGGAACTGCTGCTGCTGATTGGCTGCTACACTGTTAATCCCACCTACTGTCTTCATCTGCCAGACAAGGGAGGAATGACAGGTTTAGACAACAGACAGACAGCTAGACAGATAGATAGATAGATAGATAGATAGATAGATAGATAGATAGACAGACAAAAACATTCACTCCAACCCACAGCTCCTCCCACCATTTTTACCTTGCGTCCACTGTCATTGGCGGAGGTGGTGGCCACTGTCACGGCAACAGGCTGATTGGCGTTCTCCTTGGCCATAGTGGGCGCAGTGGTAATGATCTGCCAGCCGTTCCCAGTGAACTGGGCTGGTACCAGCTCCAGCTGCTGGGGCACCAGAGCCTGGCCCCCGGCTGTGTCCACCACAATCTGACCCTGGAGCTGCCCTCCCTGGAGCTGGATGTGACCAGCCTGGACCTGGATCTGCTGGGCGCCCACCTGGGCCTGGGCCCCCTCCACTCCCCCCTGCCCTCCGATCTTACTACAGGTGGCCGCTAGGAGAGCCAACGGAGAGGGCTGGGAGGAATCCTGGAGAGGACAGGGGAAGGGGAGGAGAAGGGAGGAGGGAGGGGGCAGAGGGAGGGAATGGGACAGAGTGTAGGAGGAGTGAGCGGGGAGGGG